>JAQZBX010016412.1:0-36497 GCA_029593785.1 Cabassous unicinctus | reverse complement strand
AATCTGCTTCCTCTGTTCTTTGCCTTGCCTTTTATATTCGATTCCCCACCCACCAAGGGGTGGAGCTCAATGCCCTAATCATAACCTAATCATGCCCAGATTAACAGATCAGTTTACAAGCATGATCCAATTATATTTTTGGAATTCATAATTACATCAAATTGGCCAACAGTTACAATATCATTTATTAAAAATTCTATTCCTCCTTTTAAGTATCTTATTTTTGTAGGTGTTTTGAAGTTCTTTTTAAAGAATTTTAAGGTATTCTGAAAATTTGCCTTTATTGGTATTTTGCATTGTCTTTCATATCTCTGAACACAGAGGTCTACTCTTTCTAACAGTACTACTTTGCCCAGGTTTATTCATATGCTTAAATTTAAGGAATACATTTTTACATCCTTTTAATATTCATATAGCTAAAAAAAAAAATTTAACTGTAGAATTTGGGTGTTTACAGGACAAATAAGGGATTCCCAAACACCAACTCACCACCAAAGAGTTGCAATGGTGTAAAACTTTCATTACAAATGATGATGCCACATTTTTATAACTGTTCTATTAACTAAATTTCATGATTTATTTAGCATTCACCATTTATGTGGTGCAGTTGCATAGATATTTTTAAAATATTTTAATACTGTTTCCATATATACAACTTAACATTTTCCCATTAATCATATTGACATATATATATTTCAATGCTGTCATTTGAGTTCACAATATTGCGTTACCTTCACCACCATCCACCACCATTACATTTCCATCATTACAGTTAGGAACCCTGTATGATTTAGCTTGAACATCTTATTCATTATCCTCACCCCATCTCTGGTAACCTATATTCCAGACACTGACTCAATGAGTTTGCCTATTCTAATTCATTAAACTCAATGAGATCGTACTTTATTTATCCTTTTGTGTCTGAATTATTTCACTCAACATGATGTTTTCAAGATTCATTTTTGTTCATACTTTTATCAATATTTCATACCTTTTCAAAACTCAATAATATAAATTTTTGTGTGTATATACCACTGTTAATTTTTCCATTCATTGGTTGATGGACACTTGCTTTGCTTCCATCTTTTGACAATTATGAATAATTCTGCTATGGTGTGCCAATATATAATTGTTGAAAAGACACTCTTTCCCAGTTGAGTGATCTTTACCCCCTTATCAAATATCAGTTTTCCATAAATGTGAAGGTTGATTTCTGAACTCTCAATTCAATTCCATCGGTCTATATGTCTATATGTCTATCCTTGTGCCAGTACCATACTGATTTTATTTCTGTAGCATTGTAATAAGTTTTAAGATAGGGAAGTGTGAGTCTTCCAATTTCATTCATCCTTTTCAGGATGGCTTTAAATTTTGAGGACCCCTTCCCCTTCTGTGTAAACGTGAAGATTGGCTTATCAATTGACATCTTAATGTTATTTAGTCTTCCAAGCCATGAAGACAGTATTCTCTTCCATTTAAGTTGCCCATTTCATGTAAGTTTTCTAATTTATTGGCATTACAACTTTTCATATTATCCTTTTATAGTTCTTTTATTTCAAAAGTGTAATGTCACTCTTCATTTCTGATTTATATTATTTGTATTCTTCACCATTTTTTCTTTGTCAGTCTAGCTAAATGGTTGCCAATTTTACGTATATTTTCAAAGAACCAACTTTTGGTTCTGTTTATTTTCTCTATTTTTGTTTGTTTCTATTTCATTTATCTTTGATCTAATATGTATTTCCGTCCTACTCCTCCCTTAGGGTTTAGTTTCTTCTTGTTTTTCTAGTTCATCCAATTTTGAGGTTAGGTCTATAATTTGAAATCTTTCTTCTTTTTTAATGTATGCATTTAGAGTTATAAATTTCCCTCTCAGAACTGCCTTTGTTGCATCCCATAAGTTTGGGTATGTTATAGTTTCATTTTCATTCACCTAAAGATATTTCTGAAATTGCTTCTGATTTCCTTTTTAACCCATTGGCTGTTTAAGAATATGTTTGCTTTTCACAGGTTGTGAGTTTCATTTTTCGCTTTGTTATTGACTTCTAGCTTCATTATTTTGTTGTTGGAGAATATACATTGAGTTATTACAATATATTTGAGTTTATTGAGACTTGTTTTTGACCCAACATGTGATCTATGCTGGAGAATGATCTATGTGCTTTGAGAAGAATGTGTATTCTGCTTTTGTTGGATGAAGTGTTCTGTATATGTCTGTTAGGTCTAGTAATTTTAGAATGTCTTTCAAGACCTGCATTTCCTTATTGATGCTCTGGCTAGTTGTTCTATTCAATATTGAGAATGGTGTATTAAAGTCTCCTATTATTAATGTGAAACTGTTAATTTCTCACTCAAACCTATCATTATTGCTTCATATGTACTGGTGTTCTACTGTTAGGTATTTATTCATAATTCTTACATCATCCTGTTGAATTGCCCCTTTATCAGTATATATTAACATTTTTCCTCTTACCTATTTTATACTTAAAGACTATTTTATCTGATATTAGTTTAGTCAACCCAGCTCTCCTTTGGTTACTACTTGAATGGTAATTTGTTCTGAATGTTCAACCTCAATCTACTTGTAGATTTAAGTTGTGTCTCTTACATACATCATATATTAAGGTCATGTTTTTTTATATATTCTGCCAATCTCTTCCTTATTTCTGGGTAATTTAATCCACCTATATTTAAAGTCACTCCTGATAATGCAGGCCTTTTTTCTACCATTTGTCTCTGTAGTTCTCACACCTTTCTTGTTCCTCACTTCCATTAATGCTTACTTTTAAAATGTTTTTAAAATTTTATTTTTAGGGAAGTTTTAGAATACAGAAAAGTTACATTGAAAATATAGGGGACTCACATATACTCCACTACCTCTCCCTCTCACATTTGCCCCTATTAATAACATCTTTCATTAGTGTGGTATATTTGTTACATTTGGTGAACAAATATTGAAGCATTGCTACTAACATGGTCTATAATTTACATTATGGTTTGCACTGTACTGTGCAATTTTATAGGTTTTGACAAAATAGATAATAGCCTGTATATGTCATTGGATTATCATGCAGAACAATTCCTCAATGTCACCAAAATGCCCCATGTTACATGTTTTCCTTCTCCCTTCCCTCAAAATCTCTGGTGACATCTATCTTTTTATCAATGTTATACATTCTTCCATTACTAGAATAATAAGAAGTCTGCTTTAGTCCATAGTTGCATTCCTCCCTTATATTTGTTCATTCCTCAATCTTGAGGATTTTGGGATGGTGATGCCCTCCTTGCTTGCACTTGAGAAGGGGCTTAGATACCATGAGGCAGATGGATGGAACTGCCTTGATTGCAGTTTTAGATAATCTCTGTTTTCTGGGATGGGTGTTTTCCATCATCATCTTTTGGTTATATGTCCTGGGTGTTTCTGATGAACTGGAGAGTAAGTATTGGCTACAACTCTACTAAGATATAGGGCTCAACCGGCATATGAACAGACTGAAGATTTAAATCTCTGGGACATATATTTAATGAGTATAGTGCTAATTATAGATTTAAATAAAAAGGGCAGAAGAACCATGTATAGGAAATTATAAACTAGTCTAACTCTGTTACAATGGGGAAACAGTTTAACATATATTACAAGGTAAGGCTCACCAATGGGGTGATGATTTCCTGGGGTTGGGTGCTCTGTTTTTAGTGTCCAGATGTCTTTAGAGCTCTCAGGAACACCCTTGCTTGAGGCATTGTTTACTGTGGCAGTTAGTGAGATCCTCCTGAGATGTGCATAAGCATAATCTCAGGAATGACTACCCAACTCACTTTGAAATCTTTTAGCCATAAAATGTCTGTCATATTTAATAATTCCCCTTTTTGGTCAAGGGCTTTTACCAAATGCATCACTAGTTGGCATTTGATAATAATCCCTCGGTACCAGGGAGGCCCATTCTGGAAATTCATGTGTCAGGCTGGGGAGATGGCAATGAGCTTAAATGATGAATTTGGATTAGAGAAAGCCAATACTTGAGCAACAAGGAGGCTTTCAGGAGGTAACTCTTAGGCAATATATATTATTAAGCTACATTTCAATTTTACAAGAATAAGTACAAGCATTATTATCAAGGGCCTGGTGTATTAATAGGTCTTTCATCTTTGAAAAGGCACTGCCTATGAACTCTAAAGATCCTAGCCACTGTATTAGAGAATGTAGCAGGACTCCCTGGGATGGGAATTTAATTTTTGTTTTGAATTGTGTGGGTCTCAATAACATTTGTTACACATTTTATGCAAATATTATGCAAATGTTATACATTTTGGTAACAAAATGCTATACATTTTGACAAAATGTATAATGACCTGTAACCATCATTGCAAAATCATGCAGAACAATTATCACAGTTACAAACCTTCTGCAATCCAAAACCTCCCCCAAAACAAAGCCATAAAATAAATATATAATAAAAAATAAATTAAAAAAATAAAAATAACAAAAATTTTTTATTTTTGCATTGTCTTTCCTTACTGTAAGATCTGTTATCTTTTATGTACAGTGACAATTTCTTCTGCATATTCTTCTGATATCTTTCTTGTACACTGATATTTTCTTCTGCATATTCTGTAATTTCTTCTTATTTTTTCACTTTTTTTTCAAAAAAGCTTCAGTTTACAGAAGGTCACCTAAAAAATACAGGGGATTCCCATACACCCCACCCCTCCCCCTCTAACATTCTCCACCAGCCATAACAACCCACATGAGTATGTTTCTTTTGCCACAATTGATGAACAAATATTGAAGCATTAATATTAACCATGATTAATGGTCTACACTATGGTTTACACTTTGCACTGTACACTTCTCTAGGTTTTGATGAAACGTACAATGTGTTTTGCACAAATGAACACCAGCCTGTATCTGTCACTGCAAGATCATACAGAAGAATTCCAACATCCTAAAAATGCCCCATGTTTGATGTATTCTTCCCACCTCATCCCCTCAGAATCTATGATAACCACTAAGTGTCAACATTTGAAGAATAAGGTTCAGAGTTACATGCATTAATATTGAGGACTTGACATATTTGTCTGTTTTACTTTATTAGTCACTGCCTATGTTCTTGAGGAATTCTTGCCCCTCTGATTGAGAATAGATTAGGACTCCCCAGGATAGGAGTTTAATATTTTCTTGTTTATTGTGTGGGCCTTCACCCACCAAGGTAACACACTATGACAAGATAAACACTTTCATAATCCATAGAAGCATGCCCCGTTGAGCCTTATCCCACCTATCCCCACACCCCTGATGCCATGCAACAGTAACCATCCCCTACCATATTTGCCAAAAGAACATTCCCACCATTATAGTTTTTTTTTTTATATTGTATGAACATTTATTGCATTATCATAAAATAGTAAGGCAGAGCTCCAGAGAGGAGGTGATGCATTAGACAGTATTGATGCCATTCAGTAAAAAAATGCTGTGGGAATTTTTATTGGGATTGCATTAAAATGTAGGTCACTATGGGTAGGATAGACATCTTAATGATATTTAGTCTTCTTATCAATGAACAGGGAATACTCTTCCCTTTAAGTCTTCTTTGAATTCCTTTAACAAAGTTTTGTAGCTTTCTGTATACAAGTCTTTTATATCTTTAATTAAGCTAATTCCTAGATATTTGATTCTTTAGGTTGTTAGTGTATATGGAATTTTTTCTTGAATTCTTCCTCAGATTGCTCATTTGTGTACAAATATGATACTGATTTTTGTATATTGATATTATATCCTGCCACTTTACTGAATTCATTTATCAGCTCTAAAAGCTTTGTTGTAGTTTTTTCAGGGCTTTCTATGTACAGGATCATGTCATCTGCAAATACTGAATTTTTAAATTCAACCTTTAAAATTTGAATGCCTTTTATTTATTTTTCTTGCCTAAGTGCTTGAGCAAGAATGTCTAACACAATGTTAAATAAGAGAGGTAACAGTGGGCATCCTTGATATTTTCTGGATTTTAGAGGGAAAGCCTTAACATTTCACCATTGAATATGATGTTAGCTGTTATTTTTTCATATATACCTGCATTAGTCAGCCAAAGGGGTGCTAATACAAAATACCAGAAATCTGTTGGCTTTTATAAAGGGTATTTATTTGGGGTAAAAGCTTACAGTTACCAGGCCATAAGTGTAAGTTACTTTCCTCCTCAAAGTCTGTTGCCACATGTTGGAGCAAGATGGCTGCTGATGTTCAGCCTCCCACTTCCACTTAAGGCTCCATAGTCAGGCTCTCTTGGCTTTGTCTCTCTCCTCGGGACTCAATTGTCTCCAGGCTCAGCTACTTTGTTCTCTACACAAGGCCAGCTGTGAACTGCAAGGTGAATGGCTCACCTTTTTACCCAGGGCTGTCTCTCCTTCCTCACTACCAAGCTCCTCTGTGTGCTTACTTCCTGGGGCTCCAGCTCAAAAACTCCAAACTCCCTTCTCTGTAATGCAGTTTCTCTGAGTCCCCACCCACCAAGGGGACAGGGACTCAATGTCCTACTGATGTGGCCCAATCAAAGCCTTAATCATTATTTAATCAAGTAAAAAACCTCTGAATCCAATACACTCTAATATGCCCAGAGGAAAATATCAGTTTACAAACATAATCCAGTATTTCTTTTTGGAATTCATCAATAATATCAAACTGCTACAATACCATTTATCATGTTAAAGAATTTTCCCTCTGTTCCTATATTTTGAAGTGTTTTTATCAAGAAAATATACTGTATGTTATGACATGTTTTTCTGTACCAATAGGCATGACCATGCTTTTTTTTCTTTTATCTGTTAATATGGTGTATTATATTGATTGATTTTCTTATGTTGAATCATCCTTGCATACCAGAGTTGAAACCCACTTGAACATAATGTATAACTCATTTGATGTGATATTGAATATGGTTAGCAAATATTTTGTTGAGGACTTTAGCATCCAAGTTCATTAGAAAGATTGGTCTGTAGTTTTCTTTTCTTGTGACATCTTTATGTGACTTTGGTATTAGAGTGATATTGGAATCATAGAATGAGTTAGGCAATGTTCACTCTATTTCTATATTTTGGAAGAGTTTAAGCAGGATTGGTGTTAGTTCTTTCCAGGATGTTTAGTAGAATTCACCCATGAAGCCATCTGGTCCTGGGCTTTTCTTAGTTGGTAGGTTTTTGATGACTATTTCAATCTCATTACTTGTGATTGGTCTGTTGAGTTCATCAGTTTCTTCTTTCATCAATGTAAGCTGTTTGTGCATTTCTAGGAATTTGTCCATTTAATCTGTTATCCATCTTGTTGGCATACAATTTTTCAAAGTATCCTCTTATGATACTCTTTATTTCTATGGTATCAGTGGTTATATGCCCTCTCTTGATTTTTTATTATTTTATATATTTGCATCTTCTCTCTTTTTTTCCTTTGCTAGCCTAGCTAACGCTTTGAAAATTTTATTAATCTTCTCAAAGAACAAGCTTTGTGTTTTGTTAATTTTTTGAAGTGTTTTTTATAAATTCTCAATTTAATTTAGTTCTCTAATCTTTGTTATTACCCTCTTTCTGCTTGCTTTGGGATTAGTTTGTTGGTTTTTTCTTAGTTCCTCCAGTTTTACAGTTAGATCTTTCATTTTAGTTCCTTCTTCTTTTTTAATATAAGCATTTATAGATATATTGTTGCATCCCATAGATTTTGATATGTTGTGTTCTCATTTTCATTCATTTCAAGGTAGTTTCTAATTTCTTTTGCACGTTTCACCTTGACCAACTGATTGTCTGAAAGTGTGTTATTTAACTTTCATATCTTTGTGCCTATTACAGTTCTCTGCACCTGATTAATTTCCCCGTTCATTCCATTGTAGTCAGGGAAATTATTTTTTATAATTTCAGTCCTTCTGAATTTAAGACTTTTTCTGTGCCCTAGCATGCAGTCTGTCCTGGTGAATGATGCATGTTGGCATGAGAAGAATGTACACCGTACTGTTTTGGGTGTAATGTTCTGTATATATCCATTAGTTCCAGATCCTCTAACACATTATTCAATGTCTCTGTTTCTTTATTGATCCTCTGTCTAGATATTCTGTCTAATGATGATAATGATGTATTAAAGCCCCCTTCTATAATTGTAGAGGCATCTATTACTCCAGTTAGGTTTTACATTGTTTGTCTCATGTATTTCGAGGCACCATGGATCTTTCTGCTGGACAGATTACTCTTTTTATTAATATATAGTGTCCTTCCTTGTGTTTTACAATATTTCTGCATTTAAAGTCTATTTTTTTCTGATATGAATATTGCTACTCCCACCCTATTTTAGTTATTGTTTGCATGTAAAATTGTTTTCCAACCATTCACTTGCAACCTCCTTGTATCCCTGGTCTAATGGGAGTGTCTTGTAGACATCATATAGATGGGTCATATTTTCTTATGCCTTTTGCCATAATGCAGTACATACATTAGCCATTTTTTCTTTAGCTTAACATATGTCATATTTTGTTTTTATTTCTCTTTATATCTTTTTAGTTACTCTGACTAGTAATCTTCCTTTCTACAATCTTCTCCAACACTCTCTTCTTTTTATTTATTTTTTATTTTTTTAACCTACATAATTCTCTTTAGTATTTCTTGAAAGGCGGGATTCCCTCTCATTTTCTGTTAATCTGTGAATATTTTGTACTATCCCTCAACTTTGAATGCCATCTTTGCTGCAAAAAGTTCTTGGCTAGCAGATTTGGGTTTTGTTTTGTTTTGTTTTTCCTTTTAGCTCCTGATCTATTTCATACCATTTCCTTCTTGCCTCCATGGTTTCAGGTGAGAAATCAATGCTTAATCTTATCAAGCTTCCTTTATGTGTGATGGATCTCTTTTCACTTGCTGCTTTCAGAATTCTTTCTTTGTCTTGTTTTAAAATCTGAAACGTATGTGTCTTAAAGTAGGCCTATTAGGGATTATAGTCTTTGGAGTGCACTCCACTTCCTGGACATGTACATCCATGCCCCTCATAAGAGATGGGAAATTTTTAGTCATTATTTCATCCAACACTCCTTTTGCTCCCTTTCTCTTCCCTTCTCCTAAAATACATATTTTTGTGCATTTTGTGTTGTCATTCAATTCCCTGAGTCTCTGCTGATTTTTTTGTCTCTTTATCTATCTGTTCTTCTCACTGTGCAATTTCAGATGTTCTGTCTTTGACATCACTATTTCTTTCCTTTGCCTGATCAAATCTGCCCTTATGTGCTTCTAGTATATTTTTAACTTCTTGCATGGTGCCTTTCATCACCATCAGGTCTGTTTTCTTTTCATGTATGTTTACAATTTCTTCTGTATATTCCACCAGTGTCTTCTTAATATCCTGTTTAATTCTTCATTTCATTAAGTTGATTTATGATATTTTTTGGACAAACTTGATTAGTTTTTCTATGTTCTGCATTTCCTCCTGCTTTTTGGTTTGTTCATTAGACTGAGCCATGTCTTCCTATTTCTTACTATGGCTTAAAATTCTTTGCTGGTGTCTAGGCAACTGTTTATCTTGATGAGATTTTTCAGGTGGTTAGCTTCTCTTTCTACTTTAGGGTTTTATTTCATTTTGTTGTGTACTACGGGTCCTCTTTGTCATTTGGTTCCACTTATTCTATATCCTTGTAGTTGTCCATATATCCCCCCAAAATATTAAGACCACAAAAAAGGAAAGCAAAAAGAATAGAAAAAGAATAATAATATTAATTTTAAAAGGATGGGTAAGGAACCATAAGTGAACCAGAAAAAAAAAAATGAGTAATCGGAGTAAAATCTCATAAAAAAATAAAAAGGAATAAGAATTTAAAAGGTGGAATTAAAAAAAAGAAATGGAAAAAAAATAAAATAAAAGACTAGAAAGATAAGAAGAAAAGAAAAAAAAATGAAGACTAAACAATAGAAATTGGAATGAAAGAAAAGCAACTGAAGAGGGAAAATGAAATAATGATAAGAAATTTAGAAAAATAGGGAGAAATAAAAAAGAAAAAAGGGGAAAAGAACAGGAATAAAAGGCCTACCACCTCATGCTGCCAGTGTTGACCACTTAATGGCTCTATGGCCCTCCCACCTCAGGTAAGGTGCCCAGCTGTATAGAAAAAAATAAAATATATAAACATAAAAATTAACATATATATATATATATATATAATTTCAAATTTAAAACCTGAAATAAAATCTCAGTCTAAGTTCTATGTTGCAAATTTCTTGTCCTGCAACTTCACCCTCCTCAGGCAATGATCTGTGTGCCTGACAACCTTCTGGATTACTCTCTGGCTCCCTTCTCTTCTGGCTGTTTGGACAGCTAATGGCTGCTACTCCCTGTCCTTTCCCTCAGGCTGGTCGGGCTTCTGAAGACATGCCAGCTGCCTCTCCCAGCTCCCCTCTCACCCGGGATGTTAGGTACCTGTCAGCCCACAGTCTTCCTGATCCATTTCCTCTCTCTGCCAGGGCTGCTGTGTGTGACAGAAGCCTGCTTGATCAGCTTCCCCTTCCTCTGTCCCTAGAGATGCTTCACTGGCTAGCAATATTCCTTTTCCCAGGAACTGGCTGAGATCCAGTCAGCCCACCCTATTACACTCTATACCAACTCTGCTTTCCCCCTGAAATGGCTGGGTACATGTTCCTACACCTGTTTGGCCCATAGTTCCCCCACTTCAAGAGGCTGCTGGGCACTAGAACACACCCTTGGTTGCCTGGTGTCTTTCTCCACTCTCTGAGTTGTCTGTGAGCTAGTCTGCCAGCCAAATATTTCCCCAGCTTGCCTATCCGTCTGAGCTGGTTGTATGCTGGTTTGCCTACTCTATCTCCCACAGCTTCCCTCTCCCTTGTAAAGTGGTTCCCCCATCTCCAGGTGCCATCTCCAATTCCCCCAGCCATGCTGTGGCTTCCCTTCTCTCAGGTAAATCTGACTATCTTCCAGAAGTTTCTGGAGAAGGAGTGCAGACTATCATACCTTACTCTGCCATCTTGTATCTCCAGTAAAACTTACTTTTATTTATATTTGTATTTTGTGTTGTAGCATATTGAGTGTCTTCTCATTTTTATCTAGATATATATTTACATCTATTTTCCTCATGGTTAGGATGGGGTTAAAATTTGACATCATAAGTATATGATATACATATTTGGTTTGATTCCAATGTTACTTCCATATTATGCACCTAAACTTTTCATATACTGCTCTTTTCCACCACATTTTTTGTACTTGTTACCACTTATATTTTTTGTACATTTTATGTCTAAAACAAAGCTTTATAATTATTATTTATGCAATTTCATTTTAGCATGTGTATGAAGAGGTGGAATTATAAACCAAACAACACACTATAATAATAAAAGTGATTATAATTACACAAATAGTTACTTTTACCTTAGATCTTTATAAGTTTATGCCACAATGAGCCACTTTCTGGTGATGTTTCCTTTCTTTCTTATGAACGCCCTTTAACATTGCTCATAGAGCATGTCTAATGGTGATGACCTCTCAGCATTTGTTTATCTGAGAATGTCTTAATCTCTCCACCATTTTTGAAAGCAATACTTGTGGTTATGAAATTCTTGGCTGGCGGTTGTTTTCTTTCAGCGTGTGAAGTATTTCAACCCACTGTCTTTTGGCCTTCATGGTTTCTGATAACAATTCATCACTCAATCTCATTGGTACTCCCTCATACTTTTGTCTTGAACTCTCCCCTTGTCTGTCACATTTAATAGTGTGAAAAATGTATGTTGGGGTATACTTTTCTTCATGTTTATCCTGTTTGAGGTTCTCTGAGTTTCATGGGTGTGCATATCCATGTATTTTGTTAATTTGAGGCAGTTCTAACAAAATATCATTACACTAGTACAAGGTCAGATATACAGATCATTGGAATTGAATTGGGGGTTCAGGAATAAAACTTCATATCTATGGACAATCGACTTTTGACAGTGTTGCCACATCCACTCAATTATGAAAGAATAGTTGCTTCAATATTTGGTGTTTGGAAAACTGGGTAGTTTCCCCCAACCCACCCTATTGTTTTATTCTTTCATAAACCATATAATTTATCTAAAGAATACTATCATTGGTATTTTGTATAATCATCGTGTTGTGTATTCACCATTTCAATCAATATTTGAGCATTTTCATTACTATAAAACAACAACAATGACAGCAAAACCAATATCATTCCTATATGTTAGTGTTACTAATTGCAAATCCTATGATGTGATAAATATTTTCTCAATTCTGCACAGGTTAAACTTCAGCTTTCTATTTTCTATCTATATTGTACTCTCTGGTGATTATATTCCAGCTTTTAACTCCATGAGTTTGCACATTACATTTAGTTCATAATATTGAAAGCATACAATAATTGTATTTTTGTGACTGGCCTGCTTCACTCAATATAATGTCCACCAGGGTCATCCACATCATCAAATGTTTCACAACTTCATTTCTTATTAGAGCTGAATAATATTCCATCATTTGTATATACCACAGTTTGTTTATCCATTTGTCAGTTGATGGACACCTCAGTTGTTTCCATCTTTTGGAAATTGTGAATGATTCCACTATGAACATCAGTGTGCAGATGTCTGCTCCTGTCACTGCTCTCTGTTCTTCTGGGTATATACCTGGTAGAGGTATTGCCGGGTCAAATGGTATATCTATATCTAACTTCATTAGGAAATGCCAAACAGACTTCTACAGTGGCTGTACCATTCTACATTACCACCAAGAGTGAATAATCATTCCAATCCCTCCACATCATTTCCAACACTTGTAGTTTTCTGTTTTGTTAATGCTTATTCTGAAAGGTGTGAAATCATATCTCATTGTAGCTTTAATTTGCATTTCTTTAATAGACAGTGATGTTGAACATTTTTTCATGTGCTTTTTTACCATTTATATTTTTTCTTTAGAAAAATTATTATTCAAGTCTTTTGCCCATTTTTTTCTCATAATTACATTCATGTTTATTTCAATCTTGTAGCATACACTGACTATAATATGTTTAAAAAACACTTTCATGTTTCCTTGGTAGGATATTAAATTTTACCACTCATTTTCATAAATTAAATTCACTAGTGAAAACCGCATTTTTAAAAATTATACCAGAATAAATGATCACAATCAACAAAAGAAATGAACTGGGGAATTCAAAACAGTATAATGCTGGGAAATTTATCTTCATGGTAAACATTCACTTTATGCAAATCCCACTTTGCTTCCCTTAATTAAAAAGCTGTAAGGACAGCCATTGTACTTGGAACAAAATATTGAAAGCAGAAAACTGTAGAAAAAGACCACCAGTCCTTAACCCACTAGGCAGATTATTCCTCTTTTTCCAGCATCTCCTTTGGAAGTTGCAGTTTCATTTAGAAGAAGCTTTCCCATGGTGATAGCAGCACTCAGTTTGAGAATAATATGTGACTCTGCCATGAATTGAGCTGGCTGCTCCCATGAATGTAGCTCATTTGTCCATTGTGAGGGTTCTTATGAGTGTACAGAAAGGCAGATAGATATGATTCCACATCTGGACAGAAGTCATAGCAAAGATCATACACAGAGACACCATGGCTCAACCAGTCTTGTTACAAATTAATTCTAAGTTGTTCCTTCTTAAATAAAGCAAACCACCAACAAGTGACACCAACAGGGCCAAAGCAATGGTGCCAGAGTTATCAGGTGTCTGAAGACCCGAATATGAACATCTGTTCTGTCAGCAGTCCATTTTGTTAGTTGTTCAGCCACAAATCCGATTCTTTGAAGGGCAAAGGAATCAACTCTTTCGGGCTTGTTTTATGGAGGAAAATGCAAGAATGTGGGAGTAGAGTACATGATAAGCTGTTGAAACATATCTGTTCACTCATCATAGTCCACCATACAGAAGAAGAATGTTACAAAAAGCAGATGAATAGTGCCAGGAGTTATCCAGTATTTGATATTCTTCATTAGCTTGCCTGAACACAGAACACTGTTGCTGAGGCAGAGGAGTACTGAGCATAAGAATCATAGAAAAGTTTCAAGGTGGTGCCTTTATAAATTTTTGAAATTCATTTGGAAGATTGAGCACCAGGAACTCTATTCCATCACATGTTTTTTCATCTAAAAGATTCTCCTTTTCCTTCTGTCTTCCTGGGAGTTGGATGCATAGGAACAACAGCAGGGGAAGGAAGGGAAAGCTCCCAGTGGGCAGCTGCCACAGCCTCTGCATCCCCTGCCTAAGGCAGTAAGAAGCTCCCCTGGTCCCCATTGCCCCAGTGCAGTGTTTCCTCCTCTCCCGGTAACCTTGCATGCCCAGCTTCTCCCAGCACCACAAAGATGCCAATCACGACCACAGCCAGGAGCCCCTGGGTGGGCTCTAGCAGGGATGGCAATGGAATAGCAAGAGACTCATTTGGTGGCTAAGGACGTGAAAAAGGAGACTGGCAGAGCATCTGATTCAGCAAGAGAGGGAACCTGAAATGCATTTTGCCCATTTTTTAATCAGGTCATTTGTCTTTTTATTGTTGAGTTGTAAGATCTCTTTATATATCATGGATATTAAACCCTTGTCAGATGTGCTATTTCCAAATATTTTCTTCAATTGAGTAGGCTGCTTTTTTTAACCTCTCCATAATGCCCTTTGAGTTTCAGAAGTGTTTAATTTTGAGGAGGCCCAATTTATTTATTTTTTCTTTTTTGGCTAATGCTTTGGGTGCAAAGGTTAAAAAAAAAAACTACTACAAGGTCTTGTAGATGTTTTCCTACATTATCTTTTAGGAATTTTATGTTGCTGGCTTTTATGTTTAGGCATTTGATCCATTATGAGTTGATTCTTGTATAAGAAGTGAGATAGGTGACATCTTTCATTCTTTTTATTGGGGATAGCCAGTTCTCCCAGCATCATTTGCTGAAGAGACTTTTCTGTCCCAGGAAAGTGGACTTGGTAGGCTTATCAAATATCAGTTGACCATAGAGGTGAGAGTCTATTTATGAACTCTCAATTTGATTCCATTGATCAATGTGTTTATCATTATGCCAATACCATGCTGTTTCAATCACTGTAGTTTTAAAATACTCTCCAAGGTCAGGAAGCTTCTGACACTTATAATATTCTCTTATGGTCCTTTTTATTTCTCTGGGGTCAGACGTGATATCTCCCTTTTATTCATAATTATTATTTTTTGCATTCTCTCTCTCTTTTTTTTTCCTTTGTTACCCTTGCTAAGAGTTTGTTGATTATTTTATTTTTTATTTTTTCAAAGAACCAGATCTTGGTTTTGTTGATTTTCTCTATTTTTTGTTTTTGTACTCCATTTCATTTATTTCTGCTATAATATTTGTTCTTTCTTTCTTTCTTTCTTTCTTTCTTTCTTTCTTTCTTTCTTTCTTTCTTTCTTTCTTTCTTTCTTTTCTTTCTTTCTTTCTTTCTTTCTTCTTGCTTTGGAATTGTTTGCTGTTCTTTCTCTAGTTTCTCCAGTTCTTCAGTTAGATCTTTGATTTTAGCTCTTTCTTATTTTTTATTGCAGGCATCTTGGGCTATAAACTGCCCCTACGTGCTGCCTTTGTTTTATCCCATAAGTTTTGATAGGGCGTGTTCTCATTTTCATTTGTCTTAGGATTTCTACTAATTTCTCTTGCAATTTCTTCTTTGATCCACTGATTGTTTAGGGATGTGTTGTTTAGTCTCCATATATTTGCAAATTTTCCACTTTCCCACCTATTATTGATTTCCAGCTTCATTCCATTATTGTCAGAGAAGGTGCTTTCTATAAATTCAATCTTCTTAAATGTATTGAGAGCTGTGTTGCGTGTCAACATGTGATTATCCTGGAGAAGAATCCATGAGCACTTGAGAAGAATGTATAACCTGCAGATTTAGGGTTCAGTGTTCTACATATGCCTGTCAAGTCCAACTTATTTTTCATATCTTTCACATTCTCTGTTTCTCATTTACCTTCTAGTCTAAGTTGTTCTATCTATTGATGTGAGTGGCATATTGAAGCCTCCAACTGTTAGAGATGTCTATTTCTGCTTTCAGATTTGCCAGAGTTTGCTCCATGTATTTTGGGACACTCTGGTTAGGTGCATAGATATGTATGTCTCTTACTCCTTCCTCGTGGATTATCCCTTTTAGTAATATGTAATGGCCATCTGCATCTCTTGTCACTTTTTTGCATTTAAAATCTGTTTTCTCTGACACCAGTGTAAATACCCCTGCTTTCTTTTGGTTACTGTTTGTGTGAAATATCTTATTCCAACCTTTCATTTTCAATGTATTTGCATCCTTGGGTCTAAGATGATTCTACTGCAGACAGCATATGGATGGCTCATGTTTTCTTATCTATTCTGTAAACCTTTTTTTTTTATTGGAGAGTTTAATCCACTAATACTTAATATTATTATAAAGGCATTACTTACTTCAGCCATTTTATCATTTGGATTTTATATGTCATATCTCACTTTTGTCCACCTTCTTACCTTTTTAGTTATACTTTGTGGCAGTTTGAGATAATTTTATGAATCCTAAAAAAGAGAAAGATTATATTTGCTAACTAATCTATTCCTCTGGTGTGTGGTACCATTTGATTACATTAAATTCAGCTGAGGTGCCTTTGATTAGATTACTTGATATGATTATGCCTTTTGATTTGACTATGTCAGGGTGCATGACTCAGGTTGAGTCCCTGCCCCTTGCTAGGTCTGATATAAAGGGGTTATCTCACAGATAGATAGGAAGAGAGAACACTGCCATTTTTTATCCAAACATGTGATAGAAGGAAAAGGCTAAAAAGCTGTGACTGATATGAGCCCATAAAGAAACAAGTTTAAGCCAGGAGAGGGAGTACTACAGGATCACTTAAGCATGAAGCCATAAAAGACTGGGCCCATGGAACCTCAAGAGGAAGAGCAAGCACAGAGGGAAAGGTAGAGACCAGCCATAATCAGCAAACATCTTGTTTCAATACATGGTGTATTAGTCAGTGTTCTCTAGGGAACAGAATCAACAGGAGATATCTGGAAATAGTATGAGATTTTATAAGAATCTCTCATGTGACCATGGGTGTGCACAAGTCCAGGTTCCAGAGGCAGGCTGTAAACCAGGGGCTCCGATGAAAGTCCAATGAAGGTT
Source organism: Cabassous unicinctus (assembly GCA_029593785.1). Lineage (NCBI taxonomy): Eukaryota > Metazoa > Chordata > Mammalia > Cingulata > Chlamyphoridae > Cabassous > Cabassous unicinctus. The sequence continues at coordinate 19,371 of JAQZBX010016412.1, read as the reverse complement.
CTTGATGAGTTTCCAGGAGATGCTGGCTGTCTAAAGACAAGCTGGGAAATTCTCTTTGAATGCTGAAATCACTTCACATTTTAAGACATTCAGCTGATTGGACAAAGCGTCACTCATTGCTGACAGCAATCTCCCTGATGGATGCAGATGTAATCAGCCTTCTGTGCAGTAAACTCACTGATGACTAAAGCCCATAAATGCCCTTGTATTACAATTAGCCCAGTACTTGTTTGACCAAACAACTGGGCACAATTACCTGGCCAAGTTGACACATTAGCCTAACCATCACACACGATAACTGACTTTGGTGAGAAAGCACCCTTAAGTCAGACTGTTTGTGGCCTTGTAAATGTAAGCTTTCACCCTAAATAAATAGCCTTTATAAAAGCCAACAAAGTTCTAGTATTTTATATGTGCAGACTTTGGCAGACTAATACACCCTTTCTGTTATTCTTTACTTCTGCACTCTCCTCCAAGCTTCTTTCTTTTCTCATTTCTTTTCTAGCTGCAGAACTCCCTTTAGTGTGTTTCCTGCAAAGCTGGATTCTTGTGTAGAAATGCTTAGAGTCTGTTAATCTGTGAATATTTTAAACTCACTGTCATATTTGAAGGAAAATTTTGGCAATTAAAGAATTCTTGGCTGGCAGTTTTCATCTTTCAGTACCTTAATTATATCATACCACTGCCCTCTTGCCTCCATGGTTTCTGAAGAGAAATCCACACTAAGTCCTCTATATGTGATATTTTACTCTTCCCTTGCTGCTTTTGGAATTTTCTCTTTATCTTTGGCATTTGTCATTCTAACATTATGTGTATTGTGGTAGGTCTACTTAGACGTATTCTAATTGAAGTATATTATACTTCCTGGACACATATATTTGTGTCTTTCATGAAAGTTTGGGAATTTTGAGCCATTATTTCCTCAAATAGTCTTTCAGCCCTTTTCCCATCTTGTCTCTTTCTGGAACTTCCATAACATATATGTTGGCATGCTTCGTGTTATCATCCAACTCCCTGAGATCATGCTCAATTTTTTCCATTCTTTTTTCTGTTGTTCTCTTTGTAATTTCAGCCATGTTTTCCTCTACATCACTGACGCTTTCTTTCATGGATTTAAATCTGTTGTGTGCTTCAGTTGCATTTCTAATCTCACTTTGTGTGTCTTTCATTCCTATAAGCTCTGTTATTTTTTCTGTCCAAGATTTCAAAAAATTTTTTTGTGCTCACCCAGTGTCTTCTTAATGTCTTTTATTTCTTTAGCCTTGTTGTTCTTTAACTCCATGATTTGATGTGAGAAATCAATCAAACACATTGATTAGCTGTTTAAAGTCCTATGTCTTGTCTGGAGTTTTGATTTGTTCCTTTGCATGAGTTATATCTTCCTTTTTCTTTATATGGCTTGTAATTTTTTGCTGATATCTATGCATCTGATTCTGATGCTGAGTTTATATTGATGTTCAGTTTCTCTCTTTTTCCTAGGGATTTACTGTTAAGTAGATGTGTGTTACCACTGTTATTCGACTCTTTGTTCAAATTGTCCTAGGTGTTTAGGATTGTCCCTGTTTAACTGCTCAGACCAAGGATAAGGACCCAGTAATGGGATGCTGGTCAGTTTCCAAGGCCCTTGGAGAAGGTGGCAGTAAAGACACCTGCTTGCCACTTTTATTTATTTATTTATTTATTTATTTATTTCCCTTTTTGTGCATTTTTCTGGTTTGACCAGCAGATGACACTCTTGAATTACCTCTCAACTCAGACCCCAGGTACCATGGGAGTTTATGTTCAGTGTAAACCTTCCAGTGGGTAGGCAGTGCAGAAGCAATATCCTCAGCACTTAGCCTCACAAACAAACTTTGTCAGAAGCTCTCTCCACCCTTAGCTAGCCTCACCATCCCTCTATCTCCTCAGCAACCAGCCTGAGGAAGTAGGGAGGGGAATTGAGAAGAATGATTGTCTTTAGCTCTCAGTGCAATGTCAAGGCCCTACCTGGCCTGCAAATGTGAGAACCCTGCAATGCAGCGCACCAAGTTCCCTTGCCAAAATCTGAATTTTCTGTAAGCTGTGTCCCTCGCTTTCCTTTTTCTTGGGGAAGAGGACCCCTGTAAGCCTTTCAGTCCACAGCCACTGCAGTCCACACCTGTTGTATTCTGCAGGCTGATATTTGCTCTGTATGTGGAGGATGAGCACCTGCTGCCACTTTTGTAGCTCTACTCTGGGATTCTTCAGCCAGCTGAGACTCCTTTCTTTTGTCCCTCTTTCTTTTGGGTGGTGTCTTGCCTTCCCCTGGTGCCCTGAGCCCCAGAGCATCCCTCCAGAATGTCTTTGCTTACTTTTCTGGGAGAGAAGTGATCCCTCCACCTCTCTAATCCTCCACCTTCCCAGAAGCCCCTGTAGATTTTTCACTTCATTTCCATTTTAAATAGGACATTTTGAAGATAGTATTTTAGTTAAGGTATAGTGTACTGAGTAAGATTGGGTTGGGATAGATTGCTGCAGTCCTTTAAAAGCAGAATGATATTCAGATGAAGAAAAAAAGCCACAGAAGATGCTGGAAATGACTGGGATCCAGGGTAGAAAGGAGAATGACATCACCATGCACATTGCCACATGACAGAAAAGCAAAGGAAAAAGGATTGATGGCAATTAGACTGAGAACACCACAGCTTTGGGGAGAAAATATCAGCTTTCTGATGCCTAGACTTTTTATTTCTGTCAGGCTTAATCATTAATATTAATCATTTAAAATTTATTAAAACAATAAATTTCTATTGTTTTAAGCCAAACCAATTCAGAGTATTTGCTTTAGAAGCCAGAAAACTAAGAAAAACTCCTAGACGGAAACAATGAAAAATCACCATAAAATCTTGTGTTTAGGCAATGCATTTATACCAAAAGCCAGGAACAGAGGAAACAAATAGATAAATGGGACTTCATAGATACTAAATACTTGTGCATCAAAATACTTTATCATGAAAATTGATATTAAAAACCTACAAAATTGTAGAAAATTGTGGGAAATTATTTATCAGATATTAGTTTATTATCCAGATTATATAAGACAATTCAACAACTTTATAATAAAAAAACACACACTGCAATGAAAAATAGGCAAAACTTTAATATAATTTTCTCTAAAGAATATAGGTAAATGGTCAATAAGCATATAAATAGATGTACATCAATAACGTTAGTTATATGAAAATCAAAAGTAAAATGAGATATTATTTCACACCCAGAAGAATGCCTACTATGCAAAACAAGCTTTGGAGATGCTGTACAGAACACTTGTTCATTGTTGTTGGAAAGGTAAAATGACGCTTGTGCAACTAGTGTGGAAAATAGTTTTCAGCTTTTCAGAAGGTTTAGTATTGAATTATTAAATGGCACTGCAATCGCACTTTTAGGTATATACCTTAATTAATTGAAAACAAGGACTCAAAAACATATTTATATAGCAGTGTTTATAACAACACTGCTCATGATTTCCAAAAGATGGAAGGAACTAAATGTCTGCAATCTGATGACTGGATAAGCAAAAGGCGGGATATACATAAAACAACCTTAAAAAGTAATTAAGACATGTTAAAGAATGGCTATTATTAAAAACAAATGGAAAACTACAAGTTCTGGAGAAGATGTGAAGAAACAGGAACACTCCTTCACTGTTGGTGGGAGTGTAAAATGGTGCACCCTCAGTGGACTACAGTTTGACAGTTTCTTAGGAAGCTAAATATAGAACAGTCCTAAGATTCAGTAATACCATTACTAGGAATATATTCTGAAGAACTGAAATCAAAGATGCAAAGATCTATTTGCACATCTATGTTCATAGAGGCATAATTCACAATTGGTAAAAGATAGAAACAACCTAGCTGCCCATCAACAAATGAAAGAATAAAAAATATGGTATCTATTTTTGATAGAATACTATTCTACAGTAAGAAGAAATGAACTGGGGAAGCACATGACAACATGGATGAAGCTTGAGGATATTATGTTGTATGAAATAAGCCAGACAAAAAAGGACAAATATTGTGTGGTCTTGCTGATATGAACTAAATACGATGAATAAACTTATGAAGTTAAGCTATAGTGTATAGGTTGGCAGGAGACAGAATGTAGTTTGACAAGGAGGAGCTAATACTGAATGTATGCAGAATGTTTAGGAAGGTTGATTGTAAAGATTGAAAGGTTGATTGTTGATTGTAATATATGGAGTTGATGGTAACACATAATAATGAATATACCAAACATTCCTGATTTATAGATGTGATTGTTGCTGGAAAGTGTAGCCTAGGGAGGTTATTATTAATTGAAAGATCGCTAGAGGATAATCTAGGGACTGCATAACAGTGATTTTGGTGTTTATTAATACAAGAACAAGAATGTTCTACACAAGGTGTTAAGAATATGGTGAATATGGGAAAAATAAAACTAATGTAACTTATAGACTATTATGAACATTAATATTGTAATATTTTTGTAACAAAAGCAAAGAAAGTAATATATCAATAATAATTGTCAAATCAAAGTATATGGTGTATGAATGTAAGAGACATGAATATGATTAAGCTCATTTATCTTCATTGTTTTCATTATCAAGGAGACCACGATCATATCATTTAACCAATCTGTGCTCATTTATGTATCTTGTTGAAGACTGGAGAAATGATAGGGTTTGTTTTTAGGATTAAATGAGATAATTGTGCCTGGACAGAATTTTTTAAAGTAAAGTGTCCATAAATTTTAAGATATCTTTTGATTGTTATTTTATTTTTTTGAATTTGAAATATAATTTACTTAAAGAAGGAAATTAAGTTATCATGCAAACAAGACCGTGCAAGAATTTGAAGACATCATTTTGAATGAAATAAGCAAAACCCCAAAGAACAAATAGTGTATGATCTCACAGTTCAGAAATAATTATAAATGTGAATTCATAGAGTCAGAAACAAGATACCAGGGCCAGGGTGGGGGTAGGGAATGAGGAATTAATACTTTGTCACCGAGATTTTCTCTTTAAGTTGGTGAAAAACTTTTGTAACGGATGGTGGTGATGTTAGCACAAAAAGGTCAATATTAACACCAATGAATTCTATATTTGCATTTGGTTAAAATGCAAAGTTTTAGGTTGTATATAAGTTACAAATTAATTTAAAAAAAAAACATGAAACTGTACAACCCACAGTGTGCCTTAAAGTAATCTATGGATGTCAGTTAATTAACAGTTTATTTATAATAATATTGTTTCAAAAACTTCAACAAAAACATCAATTGATGCAAAGTGTTAATGATACAGATAACTGTGTTTGTGAGGGGATATATGGGACCTCTGTATTTCCTGCATGATTTTTCTATAAACTACTACCTTCTTAGTTAAGAAAAATGAGCTATTGTACCTCTTCATATAAAATGTAGGAAACTTGACAATTTCTAAATTCATTTGCTCCTTTTCATATTATCCACTTTTTCCATATTCATTACTTCTATGTTTTATAATCCTGAAAATACAATGCTATCATTTTTGATGTACAGTTTCTTTTACAAAACTTTCATGTGTATCCCATTCTTTTCACTCTTCATTTATTTTTCTACATTCAATTTTTCTTCTGATATCCTTTTCTTTTGGATGGAGAACTTCTGTTAGTTTTTGTTAAACCACAGAACTTTTAGCAACTAATATTCTGAACTCTCCTTTATCTTAAAAGTATCCATATCACACTTAAGTTTCACAAATATTTTCACTAGATTCAGAATGATTTTTTTCTTTAACTTCGCACATTTTGCACAATGTTTATCCTTGTAGTATCATCGTTACCTTTGGGAAGTCAGCCATAAATGCTATGATCCTCATTCCCCACACCCTCAAAAGTTCCTCCTCCATCCCATCTAGCCAAGTTATGTATTCTCCCAGCCCCATGTTGGTTTTGAAGTGTAATTTGTATATTTCATTTTCTGCAGCTTGATTATATTGTGCTTCTGTATGTGTGTGTTTTGGGGGTGGGAGGTGTTGGCATATAGGATTTATCTTGTTTGGATGTTAGATGCGTAAGTTTATGTTTTTCTCAAAATTTTATAAAATTTAACTCATTTTTTTCATGTTCTCTAATCTACTTAGGCTTTCTGTATTTTCAGTAAACAGTTTTGTTGTTGTTTTTTGTCTGTGCCTTGGCTCCTTAGTAGGAAAATCACTTATTGATTGGGTTTATAGTGTTGATCAATTCCTTGGTTGCAAATTCAAAATTTAGGTTCATCTTGAATTCTGTTTATATTAAGTTTTTTCTTTGATGAGGTTCACATTTTGCTGTGCTGTTTTAGTCAATTTTATAATATACTGTAGTTTGGGAATGACACATTATTGGGAGCCTGGATTGCCTTGTCTTTTGATAACAGGTATTGAGGTTTGTTCTGGCTAGAATAAATTACTGGCAATGAGTTTTGAAACTCTCAGGCTTTATATTATTCTTTATTATGGATGATCCATTTTATTTTTTCCTCATTCTGAGGGCATAGTATTTACTGCAGGGTATTATCCTTATTTCGAATGTTTTTTTGTGGTTTTTTTGTTTTGTTTTGTTGTCTTAACTTTATACATGAACTAATCAAAATCTTCATCCTACTTGCTGGGCCATTGATTCAGCTTCTCTTACTCCATCATGAAATCTATTATGAATGTACTGGTCTCAGTCCTACAGCAGCCTCTCATGGCCTGTTGATTCTTCATCTGCACATGTAAAGGCTAGTCTTCAGCTGAGGCCCTGTAAAGACCTAATACCGATATTTAGGCATCTCCTTTTGATATCTTTTATCTCTCTTCCAACTTCTTTAATGGAAGAAACCCCACTATTAAAGAAATAGCCTGTTCAGCTATGTAAGACATTTATACTCTGCTTGTACTATGTAAATCCTAAGTCAGTGTAAGTATAGAAAGGTAGGTTAAATATGTTATTTCTCATACATTTCCATTATCTCATGTTATGTCTGTTTCCAATGCCTGAAAACCCTTTTCACCAGCATTTTCTTCAGGTTTACAGTTATATATGATAACAGGGGAATTCTTGTACCACTTACACTATCATGGTAAAAGCCAAAATCTGACCAAAGATTTTCAATATCTTCTGGTTTAAATTACAATATGGCTTGAAACAATATTTCATTACAGTTCCCCTGTATTTGTATTAATCTTACTCTATTTGTGGCTTATTAAAGAATGACTCTTTACTTTTCTTTCCTTTTTGATAACTGTTATTCAATTTTATTTTATTTTATCATTGTTATTCTGGTTTTATTATATTTTCCATTTTAAGTTTAAATTCCTTGGTTTTGCTGTGGCACCTAGAGATAATAGATAACCATGTGTTTTTTTGCCCATTTAATAATACAGGAATTTAAAATTTCCATTATTCATCTAATGGCCACTCTATCTTACATATAGTCCTATGCATTATTCATATTGACATTTATTATGCAAATATTCCAGTATTAAATATTTTAATTACTATTTAACCAAGAATAACAATGTCACATTTTTCATTTTATTTATTTTGAACTTTTGAATTGATACATCATGCATCTTTTATATTATGAATATTATTTCAAAAATGTATTATTGTCAGATAATATAGGTCATGTAGTTTAAACTTTGAAAATTTAAAGAAATTTATGCATTATTTATTATAAATTTTTATACACACTAGACATTACAGGGATAGTGAGCATATGAATAGAGAAATATGGTATATTGTCAGAAAGTTAAAATTTGAATTTTAATAATGGTACAACAAGCTGAAAATATCAAAAATAGAAACTTGTTTCAAGAAAGAAAACTCAAAAATAGGTATTGTACTCTTTTTGATGGCACACAAGATGGACTATCTGCTGCCTTTTCCTCACTGCTCCTGAAGGACTACTACAATGGTTTTATTGCCAAGAAAGAGCCCAAAATGTCTGGTGTGAAATAAAAGGCCTGTGAGACAAACTGAAAATATAAATCTCACTCATCCCATTTTTAAGTCATCTGGAAACATTGTAAATTAAATAATTTTAACATTGTTTCTCATTTTAATATAGTAAAATCTTGTCTTGGGAAATAAATTATATAATTTGTCAGATTTTTGAGATTTATTTTGCATGACACATTTGCAAAATTATTTCATTAAGAAATTAATGAAATAATTTCTTCATTAATTTGATACAGGAAAGTGCATCTAATTGAGCCCAAATTCTTTGTTTTTGCTTACCTCATCACTATCTAGGCTACATTTTCCTCTCCAAAAAACAAACAGGAGGATATAATTGGGTAGGCACACTTTTCATGGGATATTGCATTCAAGATGGAGAAATATAAGTTGAAATGTCAAGGTTTCCATCAGATTTGGAGCCATAAAGCATTCAGTTGAAAAATGGGACTGAACTCACCATGTGTATACTGAGGGGCTTCACAAATAATGTTGAGCTGAAATTCTCCCTGTTTTTCTTTTTTCTGCTTTTTTTTCCCCCTGTTTCTGCCATCTTATTTTTTACTCTGAGAGGAAATTTGAGTCCTGATACATTGGTCATGAAGATTCCCAGATCCACAACCCCATGTAATATTTTCTCTGTGTTTTGTCATTCTTGGATGCCTGCTATTCAGTTGCCACACCAAAATGTTAGTCAATTTCCTCACAGTTAATAAGTCATTTCATTTCTTGGATGTGCAACAGAAATACTTCTTTTTGATACTTAGGGATACAGAATATATGTAGCAATCTAAAACACACTTCTGTATTCAGTTAACATGTCACAGGAGTCTATTTCCCACTCATCATTACTTCCTATGTTGGTAGTATGTTGCATGATACTTTGTAACTGAAGGTTATGAATTAGCAAATAATTATGATTATTAAATCATTACATAGATGTCTTTATATTATAAAATAGCAAAAGGTTAATACCTGAAATGACTGAAGCTGGCTAGATAACTCCCCCCTCCATTTGTGTTTATTCTAGACTTAACCTCACCCTTGTGTATATTTACTATTGGAATGCTGACCACTCCACCCACCTCTGATTAATATCCATGAAAGCCCTTGTATCTGACCATTGTTCTGTATACCCCTATCCTAACTCTTTGTGACTGACTCTGGTTTACTACCCTACGCCTGTTCAGCCCCTTCATGCTTATTAATGAAGGAAAAGGTGTACTCCTCCACTCTAATTATTCATTTGCACATGATGTTATGAAATATTAGATATCCATATAGAAAACCTTGTAGCTGACCTTTGTTTTCGGTATCCCCCTCTCCAAGATGTTTGATCTCTGATAATGGTTGTAACTTTGTAACTCACCTCCAGGTCTGTACTACTCCCTGTTTTGTTTCAGCCTCTTAATATTTTTCAATGAAAGAGCCTGTGCAAGCTCCACCCCAATTATTTGTTAGCATTCGGATGTTATAAAACACTAGAATTTCTGAAAACAGAAAGGCAATTTTTGGGCCACCTAAGGTGACTGGACCTCCTTTGTTTGCACAATCAAATAAAGTTTTCCTCTCTTTGAATCCCAGTCTTTCAGGAACTGAAATTAAAGACACATTGATAGAAAAGGACCCACTTTTCCTCTGTATCACATAGAGGAAAATAAAGCACATTTTAAGTATTTAATACAATAATTAACAGTGATGAATTGGTGAAAACTTGTTAAACATTTAAATCCTAAAAGAGTGGTTGAACATTATTTTAATTATTCAAAAATCATTTTGAAAAATAACCAAATATAATTCTACAAAAAAATATTAATATAAGTTAAAAGAATACAAATGAATTAAAAGTAAAACATATATGTAATAACCATTGTAAAAGTTTAATACAAAATCAAATACTTGAAAAATGAAGAAAATATGCTTTTTTAAATATACATTGAATAGTAGAAAAAATTTACTGCAATTACAGACTATACAGAGGAATTTGTAATGAAAATTTTATCAAAATAGCTGACTAATATTTATGGGATGGCACAAAATTTGTTTTCATTATTCATACTTAGATTTGCAAATTTTCTTTCTTAAATTTATTTTTTAAATGAGCAAAGAATTTAACTGAAGAATTTATTTCTTTTTAAACTTGGTAAAAAACAAAGATATCAGAAGGAAGGAAATTTTTTTTAATCATACTGAAATTAAACAAAGAAATAATTCCTGAAGCTGTTGACATATCATGGAATGGTAGTGTTTCCGATGATTAAAAGGTGGACATAAAAAAGATATTAATTCATGCAGATATTTTAAATCATGAATTTAAGAAAACTCAGGTCTTAAAACATTGCAAAATTAGAGTCTATTTTGCTTATGTACAAAGAAAACATTCATATCTCAAATTGAAAATACAAAGGATGATTTATCAAATATTTTAGGGATGAATGGAAGCCATAATCTGAAAAGTAGTAATGGAAAATGGCAATAATTTTGTAAAAATATGTAAAATATAATATTCATCCATAAGTTTATTAATGGGAGAACTTAAATAAAACTATCAAAAATGGTGAGGTTATTTCTATTTTCTTAGTACTATCCACATTTTCTTCAGTGTTCACATGTACTTTTTCTGTACATTAATTCTATCACAATATTTTACTGTTTCAAAAGACCAAATATTTCAAAGATGCTTTTCTTTTTGAGCCATTTATGATTAAAATAAACCATAGTTATTTATAAAGGACCAAGGGAATATTATCATAAAAAATGCACTGATACTAAAAATCTTAGAAGAATGTAAGTATTCTGATGATAGTGGTCAAAATATCTTACTAATGTACTAAATTTTTTAATTCAACACCTGATTTAATGTTTATAATAAATCTATAGATTTAGAATTATTCATATAATTTTTTGAAGCTATTTATTTAGAAAGATATATATTTAAAACATGTGTTTAACACAAAGTTCATAGCTTTCGATTACTATGTAAATTTCTAATATCAATTCTTGGAAATCTTCCAGATTATTTGTGTTCAGGCAAACTTTGGCTCAACAGCAATACAAACTAATTAAAGAATAGTAAGGTATTTAGACTGAGACCAATAAATACACAAATAAAAAAGAAAGAAAAGATGCACTTAAAAATTCAGCATCACTGTCATTACAATTACCTTGAGCCCTCTCTCTTCTGCATGACTCTAATGAAAGCATTTTTCACTTCTTTGTTCCTAAGACTATAAATGAGTGGACTCAGCATGGGGATGACCATAGTATAAAACACAGAGGTCACTTGATCCTTTCCCAAGGAATAGGACTTTTTTGGTTTTAAATAAGTAAATATTGTAGTACCATAAAAGATGATGACTCCCAGGATGTGGGAGGCACAAGCAGAAATGGCTTTGCACTTTACTGAAGTGGACTTAATTTTCAGGACACTAGACAGAATGGACCCATAGGACACAGAGATTGTGGTAAGAGACATTAGTACATTTGAACCAGTGAGAAATGATTATCTTGATTCCAATGTCATGAGTGTCAGTGCAGGACAGGGCTAAAATTGGGGTCATGTCACAGAAAAAGTGATAGATTACATTGGATTTGCAGAAATTCAAAGTGTTCATGCAAAGAACATTAACCAAAGAGTCAGTAAAGCCAATCCCATAGGACCCAGTAATGAGGGCGTGGCAGCATCTCCTGGACATAACAACCTGGTACTGAAGAGGTTTGCAGATGGCTACATAGTGGTCATAGGCCATGGAAGAGACGAGGAAGTATTCAGTGACCCCCAAGAGGACAAAAAAGTACGTTTTGGTGAAGCAGCCCATTAATGAAATAGACTTGTTTGAAATCAGCAGGTTCTCTAAGGTTTTAGGTGTGATGACTGTTGAGTAACTGAGATCAAGGAGTGACAGATGACTGAGGAAATAGTACATGGGGGTGTGAAGCTTGAAATCCAGATGAATTATCAGTATCATCCCTGCATTCTCCAGCACAGTAATCAGGTATATCAGAAGAAACAGCATAAAGAGGACCTGCTGGATTTCCTCATATTCTGTCAATCGAATAAGAAATAAGTCAGACACATTTGTGTTATTTCTACTTCCCATAGCAGCATTCAAACTTTGTAAACTGTTGAGAAATCAAAGGTGTTACTTGACATGAATGATTTTTTTTTTGTTAAAAGCAATGATCTGGCATCAAAAAATTAGTTTTGTGATTCTAGAAATTTGTAATAAAATGCAGTTTGCAAAATATCACTGAAAAAAACGATAACTATGAAATAAATATTAGGTATAACTCATCATTTGGATATTATATAATAAGAATCATATACTGCAAAATAAAATTAACTTGATGCTCTTTTATATACCTCCCTTTATTAACACATTTATCCATAGGAGATTATTATATCATAGGTATTCTTATTTTGCATTTTTTTTAATTGAGTAAAAGGGCACTGAGAGTTAATTATCCAGAGTCAAACTATTAACTGCTAGTCTTGTATTCTGCTGTGATTGTTCGAGTTCAGAGATCATGCTCATAACAGTATATTTCCACATAAATTTTTTTCTTTTGAAAAACCAAACAAATATGTTACATAGGTAATAAGCAATGGTAGAGAGTTTTTATGCATCATTTACTGTGCATTTACAGACAATATTATCTAATAAAAATGCCAGATGACAAATTGAAATCTTAGACCACTTTATTAGGGTGTATTTACACTTAAGACCACACATTACTATTAATTTTTAGAAGATAGGTTTTTAAGTTATTATTATTTGAAATAACATTTTGGAGATGGTATAGTCCAGTGGACAATGACTGCTTCACATGTTGGAGGTCCCGGGTTGATCCCTGGTCCCTCTTAAAATAAACTAATAATAATAACATTTATACCAAAATTATATTTTCATTACATGTAAATTTCTTGATGACTCTACTTCAATGATTTCTCTACATTTCTACAATCCTAGCCTTATTAGGTAAGACATAAAGATATGTGCCTCTCTCTCTCTCTCTTTCTCTCTCTTTCTCCAAATATATATAAATTTATCTGCATGTTCTTCTAAAAATGCCCTCATTTTTAAGGATAAACTATAGCACTGTACTTTTGAGAACAGTACTTTTTCTGTCACAATTATCTGTCCAGTGTGCACTGTGTCCACCTTGGACGCTCGTGAGGGAGGTAGGCAGAAAAGACTTTAGGCAGAGAGAGAAGTTCATTCATACAGGCACAGTCACAGTCTCTCCAGACACACAGGCACACTTCCATTCTTTATTTGCAGGGTTATTCATACACTACAGTTATCACTCAAATGCTACACAGAGGAACACAAAATGCAACTCTTCAGAATCATTTCTGCTGTGCCTAGGGAGTATGTATGCTCTGAGCCAAGGACTTTGTAAGCTAATAACTGATTCAACAGTTGGGCCACTGTCCAGGTCTTAACCTTCACAGTTTAACCTTCCCAGGCTGCTGCCGGAGTCTTAACCCTTACACTCCACCCTTGAAGGCAGCGGTCTTAGCAGCTGTGGGGGTACTCATTATGGGCTGCTGTTTATGGTGTTGTTACTTCTACCTGCAAAGGTCAAACATTGGTTAATCTCTTTTGTAAGCCTGTTCCCTAGGGAGCAATAAAAGCCAGCTACCCCACATGGAGTGCTCTCAAGGTTTAAGGTCACACTATGTTTTTCGTTGCTCTACCAAGGAGCACTGTTGCAGCAGGTAACAAACTATGTCTCCGTGGCTCTATCTGGGGCTTAACAAGGGATCTTTTGTTGCAATTTACAACTGGACTGGAAACACTGTTCTATGCACTAGGGCTTCTATGGGCATTATTTTACCCTGTCAGGGGTGCTCATTCAATTGTTGGACTATGGTCCACAGTGTCTTTGCCATTTGCACAAGAATGGCTCAACTATCAGTACAAAGAGTTAAAGGGCTTTTGTTTTTTCTTACAATGAGACAAACTGCCCACAGTTCAGCCTACTGGCCACTTTGACTAAAGCTTATTTCACACCCTAGGCTGGATGGACACAGCTGTCCACCAAGCAGACCGATCTCAACTGGCTTTGTCTGCACACTACACAAATTCCACGACTGTCTCCCCCACCCCAGCTCCTAAGGGGAATTGTGCATCCTGGATGGGGGTTACCCCTGCCTCAGGGTTCAATGCTTCTGTATGTGTCGGCAGACCTGTGGCCGTGTCAACATCCATAAGGGCATTTTGGCATTGCTGACTCAAAGGTAGTGGCTTAATAAAATCTACCTGCTATCTTGTGAGTGGGATATGTCCTCACTCAATTTGACCTATAGTCTTGGATAATGACCTCTGATGTAACAGAGAACATTGGGGCATGCATGGCATGCTGTCCAAGCAGCCTCTGCATCTATAGCTAAACCCTAAAGGAATGCAGCCTTTATCATTGTAGGGACTCCAGCATGCAGGACTTTCTGGTGTTCAGCCACGTCCTGAACACTTTACCTGTAAGATAAGCTTAGTCAATTGATCCACTTTATCCTTGCCTGGATGAAAAGGGGCAGTGACCTGCTACATGGTACACTGTTATTTTTTTTAGACAACCCCCAATTTCATAGGTTTTCCCACATAGATCGTCCCCATAGGGGTCAATGTGGGACTGGCCTTATGGCCAACTATGAGCCACATGGCTTGCAATTCAGTCCATTCTGAATAAACCCTAATTCATACCAAATCATATCAGTCTGAGCATGCACCGCTATGGTGGTCCATTGAGCTGCCTGTCTTGGCTGGTTCTACCGGTATTCTCTTCCTGTTCTGGCATGATACCTACCCTGGCTTTGTATGGGGAAACTTTCCTCATAGGAACTTGTAAGGTGGTCTCAGGGTCCAGTGTTCCAGCATACATTAAGGGATCTAAAATTTGCTGCAATTTTTTACTCAATGAACTGGAAACAAACATGCTCGTCTATCATAAATAGGACCCTCACTTTGCCAGAGTTGCCGCCTGGGCCATGCCACTTTGTGGACTGGTGATCCAATTCTGCACCCATCACTTTATAGGGTAGGTGATGAATATCTTTACCGGGGCTTCCCGGGTTATGGTCTCAGTACTCTGTGTGGCAGTGCACATGACTGCCCTGACTCCAAAATCATATTGGTTATTGCAGCCACTCAGTCCATTGCCATAAGCCCTAACCATAGCCTTCTTCTGTAATGTGCACATCTAATTCAAACGGGCATCTAGGATCGGTCACTAACAAGGTTTGGGCTTGTTTAACAGCTCTTGTAGCTTGTACAAAGGCCTGCTTGGCCTTATCAGTGCAATTCCATCCACCTCCTTTCTTTGTTAACTTCTAGAGAGACTTTAGGACCTGCACCAATTGGCGAATGAACACTCACCAGTAGCCCAGGAGACCCAAAATTGTCTGCAGCTGTATCATTGCTGTGGGGTGTGGGAAGAATTGAATCTTATCAATCACTGCTTTAGGAATTACTTTTGTCTTACCTGACCATACAATACCCAAGAATTTGACAGACAACCCAGGTCCTTGCAACTTGTCTCAATTTGTCATTCATCCTTGACGTTTGAGGTAGGCGACCAGAGTGGGAACAGCAGCCTCCAAATCTGCAAATGAATCAAAGGTTAGCATTCCATCATCAATGTAATGATACACCTGAACTGTATCAGCATGTTGCCTCTTTTCTAGGTCTTTAGACACTAAACGATGACAAATGGTGGGCAATATGGTTAAAGTCCATTGTCGACCTTCCCATGTAAAGGCGAACAGATCCTGCACTTCAGCAGCAATGGTGATGGAGAAAAAGGCATTTGCCAAGTCCAAAACAAAATGATAAGTTCCCAGGGTCAAAGTCAAAGTATCCATCAGATCAAGAATAGAAGGTACAGCCACATGTAAGGGGAAAACCACCTTGTTGAGCTCTTGATAATCAATAGTTATACACCACGTCCCATTGGGCTTGTGTACGGGCCACACCGGAGCATTAAACAGGCTCCGGGTCTCACAGAGATTTTGTATCTTGACCAGTTCTTTAATAGTTGCTGATATTTCTTCATGTCCTCCTGGCAAACAGTAATGTTTTATAGTTACTATCCTGTGGGATTCAGGCAACACAACAGGGGTGTGTCTCTCCCTGTTGCCACAGGGCAAACCTTGGTCCATTGGCTCTTGGCCTTGCCGAGACTAGCCATCATGGCTGCTCCCTCAAGGGGGCAGTAGTGTGTTGCATGAACAGATTCTTAATCAGACTTTTAAACCTCTTGTCATCATATCCCTGGTTATTGATGTCAAAAACAGCACTGTGCATGCCCATTTCCCAGACTACTTGTAAGAAGTCAATTTACATTGTCTACTGACTCACCCAGTCTGGAAACTCCTCAGTGTTATTCCAGACTCTAAGAATGGCTGTTTGGAGCCAGTCCATCAATGTGTGATTGAGATTTCCCCCAGCATGCCTTCATGCATTTAAGAGACCTTGACACAGCAAGGGATGGCTAGTAAGCAACACTAGTTCACTATCTCAATTCTGGAGCACAAAATGCCATCCACCCACATGTCCCACTGATGCAGCAGTCATGCAGCTATGGGTTCTCCGAGTTTCTGCTGAAACTGCTGACCCAATTCAACCAGGTTTGCCTGCGTACAGGGACAGTACATGGTGTGCTGGACTACATGGGGTTGCCCCACAGGGGTCCCTCCTTGCCCCATGTTTTGATCGTGTTTCATCTTTTGTGTCATGACCAGATGAGCTTGTCAGATGGGTCTCAATTCACCTTCTTCATCTGAACTACTGCCAACTGATATGTACCAACACTCTAGCCGCACATGCGACTGCTGCAGTTGCTCATGCAACTGGTCAGTTTCCCTCTCTTGTTCATGCAAGTGGCTAGCCTGTTTCAATGTCTCTTGGGTGGAGTCTTGAAGCAAGGACAGGAACACCAGCCTTCCCAGGAAGCTGCCACTTGCAGTTTCATATCACCCAGCAGGGGCTCAGGCTGCTGCAGAGCACCCTGTAAAGTCACTGGTGCATTGTTCAGGACTTCTGCAGGACAGGGACACCAGCAGGACAGCCACTCTGCCACGCTGACCCACACATAGTTGGCAGGCACCTAGGACCCATACCCCCTACCACCTACTCAGCTGAGGGAGCATTGGGAGAACACGTCAAATCCAGCTGACTCTGCCATTTCTGCACTTCGCCCACCTTGGGAGCTTGTGAGGGAGGTAGGCGGAAAAGACTTTAGACAGAGAGGGAAGTTCGTTCATACCGGCACAACTGCAGCCTTTCCAAACACACAGGCACACTGCCATTCTTTATTTGCAGGGTTATTCATACAGTACAGTTATCACTCAAATGTTACACAGAAGGAACACAAAATGCAACACTTCAGAATCATTTCTGCTGCACCTAGGAAGTATGTGTACTCTGAGCCAAGGACTTTGTAAGCTAATAGCTGATTCAACAGTTGGGCCACTGTCCAGGTCTTAACCTTCACAATTTAACCCTCAGATGCCACTGCCCGAATCTTAACCCTTACAATTGAAATTGGTCGAAGTAAACTTTTTCTCACAAATAAAATATTTAAACAATTTAAAGAGCCTGAACTTTCTGAAATATATTTCTGGAAAATTTATGTTTATTTTTTCATGCATGAATTTTTGTTTTGCTCTGATGCAAATTAAATTGATATTTGGAAAATTGTATATTAAGAATTTTCCCCACATGAGCAGGTATTAAATTTTATTATTATTATTATTATTTTTATTTTAAAAGATCCTTAGATTACATAAATGTTACACAAAAATTAAAGGGATTCCTCTATTCCCCACCTAAACATATTTCATTAGTGTGGCTCATCAACTGCAATGGATATACACATCCTGGGGCTTTGCCACTAAGCATGGACCATAGTTCACATTGTAGACCACTCTCTCTCCCACACAGATCTGCATGTTATATGCTGATGTAAAGTGGCCTATATCTGTAGTTGTAATCTCACTCAGGATAATTCCCAAGTCCTGAAATAGCACCTGTATTGAAACTGATTTTCCCTTCCCTGCCCCATAAGTGTCCAGTGGACACTGGCTCCACCTTACGCTTTTAATTTCTTCCATTGCTTGAATAACAATATGTCTACAAGAGAATACCTTTAAGTCCACAATAGTTCTTAGCTCTTCCCGCAATCCTGAGGAGTTTGGGATGGTGATGTCCACTCCACCGCCAAGTGAGAGGGGGCTTATATCCCATGGATACAGTGGATGGGATTATCCTGCCTGTAGCTGCAGGCTCTTTCCATTCCCTGGGATGGCCGTTGTCCATCATTGTCTCCTCCTCAGGTGACTTGGGTGAGTCCATTGAGCTGTAGAGTAGGAGGCGCAGCTCCACCGAGATTCCAGGCACAGTTGGCACATGGGCAGGCCAGAGGTCCAGTCTCTGGAAGTACACCTACAAACTCCAGAACCACATATAGGTTTGAATAGAAGAGACTGATGGATGATGTGCAGGGAGGACTTATTTGAGTCCAACTCTGTCAATCTCAGGAGTACAGATTCCAAAGTAGAGCCCACTGATAAGGCATCAATCTCTGGAGCTATTCCCCCTTACATAGGACCTGAGTGTCTCCAGAGCCCTCAGGAGCCCCTCTGTGTGGGGTGATATCCACTTTGGTGTTCTAGGAGATCCTACTGAGGTGTGCATAAGCGTTACCTCTGGGATGACCTCCCGACTCTCTTTGAAATCTATAGCCACATGAACTCATTTGTCTTCACCTTTTCCCCCTTTTATTCAAGGTCTTTTTTCAGTCATATTGCCAGTTGGCAAGTGGTATTAATCCCTCGTTGCCAAGGAGGCTTATCCCTGGGAGTCATCTTCCATGCTGCGGTGAAGGTAATGCAGTCATATGCTGAGTTTGGCTTACAGAGAGGCCACATTTGAGCAACAAGGAGGCTCTCAGGTGGCAACCCTTAGGCACCCCATAACAGTAGGCTAAGTTTCCAATACAAGAGCAAAGACTCATAAGGCTAGTCATCAATAACAAGAACTCATCATGTGACCATCCTCCCTTGCCAGACACTGCTCCTGCACTCGTGGGACTGTTGCTACTCCCTTGGAGAATGTGGCAGAGCTCTCCAGGATGGGAATTCAGTATTCCCTCATTTATTGAGTGATTGTCTACCCACTGTGGCCATGCCCCACCCCTTGATCATTTGAACAATTTAATATATCTTTCATGTATATTCAGGTGAACTTCCTCCCATGAAACCCCCATCCATGACACCCCCCACCAATGATCCTCTCCTGCCCCCTCTGTAACCCTTCTGTGATCCAAAACTTCCTTGAAGATGATACCCATACAATAGCCAAATACAATTAATAGGAAAATTAAATAATAAAGATAAGTTTAAATATGAGAT
>JAQZBX010016411.1:0-36506 GCA_029593785.1 Cabassous unicinctus | reverse complement strand
GTCTTTGTCTGCTCTCTGTGTCCATTCACTGTGTGCTCTCTGTGTCTGCTCGTCTTCTCTTTAGCAGGCACCAGGAACTGAACCTGGGACCTCCCATGTGGGAGAGAGGTGCTCAATCGCTTGAGCCACCTCCACTCCCTGCTTTGTTGTGTCTCTCATTGTGCTTCCTCTTTGTGTCAGCTCACCATGCCAGCCTGTCCCACCAAGCTCGCTGTCTTCTCCAGAAGGCACAGGGAACTGAACCCGGGACCTCCTATGTGGTAGGCGGGAGCTCAATCACTTAAGCCACATCCGCTTCCCAGACCAGGGGTTCTTAACCTTTTTTGTTCTATGGACTCCTTTTCCAGTCATGTGAAAACCATGGACCCCTTACTAAGTTCACACTATACTGTGTATTATTTAATAAATATATCATACCTGCACCAACACATTTCCACAAGACTAATGTGTTTTTGAACTTCAATTCAAGCTCACGGACCCCTTGTTAAGAACCCCTGTTTTAGACCACTAAGTTTGTGGTAATTTGTTACAACGGCAATAAAAAAACTAACACAGATACCATCATAGCAAATATATCTTCTCCCTTCACGCCGCCGTTGTTCTGGGAAATCCAACTTCAGATAGTATGTTAAGTAAACTGGGGGTGTGAAGGAGTGGGGGTCGGTAGGGGAGGTGAGGCAAGGCAGGAAGGGTCTGGGAGTCTTGAAGGATTGTAAAAGCAAACTGAGAATAATAACTACAAGAAGCAGCTACCACCCTGAGGGCTGGGAGAACAAAGGGAAGAGGTTGGAGTTATCAAAAGCTAGAAGGTCAGAAAGGGCCCTGCAGAGCTGGAAGTGCCTGGCTGTTGCTCCCATCTGGAAAGGCTTAATGAGGCCAGCAAAATAGAGGGAGCCTGGAATCCACCGCTGCTGTTGGGTGTTGAGGGCATTGATGGGGCAATGCCATCAGCAATAGCAAACACTCAGGAAGAAGCAAGTCCCTTTTTGTGCCTCTCATTTGCCAGTCTCCTTCTAGAAACTCCTATTGGTGGAACCAAGCAGGACGTCAGCAGACAAACAGGAACTGTAGTTTTCAGAGTCCCTGCCCCGACATCACAAAAGCAGATTTATAGGAAGGTGGGATATGGAGCTTGACAATTGGCCCAGGAAGGGTCTGGCTTGGGGAAATGCACCTTTGAGCTGTGAGGTGGCAAAGCAGCCTTGCAGACCCCCAATTGGGGTCTGTGCGTGTTCAGGTGAGGAGGGAGCATCAGTTCCCTTAATGTGGTTCATGGAGCCAGAAGGTGATTGCCAAGAAAAAGTTCTGAGGATCATATTCAGAAAAATGGGTGATTAAAGCCAGCGGTCAGGACCTGAGGCTGGCAGCTCAGGAGCAGGGTCAGCGATGGGAAGCAGCCTTCTCCTAAAGGGCCCAGGATGGATGCAGAACGGCAGGATGCTCGAGACAACCTCCGTGGACGTTGGGAAGAGGTCACCTGCAGAGACTCTGGAAGGCCCTTTGGGGTCAAACACAGCAGAGGGAGACAGAATAAGAACAGAATGGGATCATATCTGTGATAATCCAATTTGTTACCTGCTTCCTAGAGGCCCCACCAGAAGCAGAAAGATGGCCCTTTATTTCTCTTATTATTTCTTTATTTTGATTTTGCAAAGAAGGTAGAACTAGAAGAAGGAAGAAAATCTGAGACAAGTGCAAGCCCCCAGAAAAGGCTCTGAGTGACCCTACACCTTAGAATATAAGCAACAGGTACCAGTCTGGGGCATGGGACCCCCTTTCCTAAGGTAATCGCTACTGCTTCTGTGAGGAGTCCGCCCAGAATGGCTTAGGGATCATAGCGAATGTTAAGTATAAAATTTTAGAGTAAGATTATTTAAAAATGAGAGAGAAATATCAACTTGACTCAATGTAATGAACTTCTCATTTTTCAAAGTGAAATGTCTTGTTGCAGCCAAAGAAATAAACATTAAAATTAATTTGTTCATTCATTTATCCAACCAGTGTTTTTCTATTTTTTAGTGATTACTATGTGCCAGGTACAGTGCAGGTTGCTGCTCTGGTCTCTGTTGTGTATGTAAGTGGCAGCTATTCTGAAATAATAAATAATAGCAGCTACAATGTACTGATAATATGCTATTTGTCAGTTATTATGCTAAGCCCTTTTAATGCTTTATCTCATTTGTTCCCCCAAATAGCCCATGAGGATAGGTATATTTATCACCATTTTTGATTTGAGCAAGCTGGGGCTCAGAGAGTTTAGTCTACTTGATCTAAATCACAGAGTAATTAAATATCAGCACTAGAATCCAAATAGTCTCATGAAATTCCAAAGTCTATGCTCTTGGATCAACTCTCCGATTTTTTCCTACCAAAGATTTCCATCTGAATCAGTGCATTTCTTAAGACAGTAATGACTAAATCTGAGCACAGTGCTTACATATGGATGGTAGAGAATAACCCACATAAAAACTGTTAAATGTAGACTGCAAGCAAATAGACAAACACAAAAGGCACACTAAATGACACATTCCCTGGGAATGGGGATGGGAATGGAAGGGAGTAAAGGGGCAAGATGGAGAGATTACAAAAGTTTAATACAGGGAAGCGGGTGTGGCGCAATGGATAGAGCACCCGTTTACCATATGAGAGGCCCCGGGTTCGCTTCCCAGGACCTCCTTGTGAGGGCAGGCCGGCTCGCGCGGCACCGTGGGCTGATGCGGCAAGACCTCACAGCAAGGGGGAGATAAGCAGACACAGAGAAGATACGCAGCGAATGGACACAACAGCACAAGCAGCAAGGGGGGGATAAAAAAATAAAATAAAAAAAAAAGTTTAATACATGTTGGACAGTGATGGATATGTTCATTTGTCATGATTGTGGTGTCTATTTCATGGGTGTTTAAATATGTCAAAATTTATCAATTGTATCCTTTAAATATGTGCAGTTTATTGTACCTGAAAAATCCTGGAATAAAAAAAGACAACACATGTAACAATTGGCTATTGCTGTATAACAAACTCCCCCAAAACTCGAAGACTTAAAATAACAATAATTGATGTTCATGGAACTGCAAGTAGGCTGGAGGTCAGCTGACCTAGTCTGGGCTCAGCTGGGACAACTCTGATCCAGTGTCTCTCATCTTCTTATATAGGCGGGCTAGCCAAGGCATGACTTTCTCTTGGCAACGGTAGAGGTGCAAGTGACCAAGCAAAAATGTGGAGAGATATTTGAAGCCTCAGCTTGGAACTGGTTCATTGTCACTTTCACCGACATGCTATTTGTTAAAAAACAAGTCACACGGTTGAGTCCAAAATCAAGGATAAGGAAAAATTCTTCCCACAATGAGACCAAGGCAGGGATATAGATTCAGGGATGGGTAAAGAATTGGGGCTAATCATCCAATCTACACAAAATATTTTTTAAAAAATCAGTAGCCTCTATGGTTCAAAGAGATGAGGATCTCATACTCAAAAGACAATTTGTTTATTGAAAGTCAAAGTTTGAGGACATCTCTTACCTCAAGGATACAAGACCCGAAATATCAGAGGAATGTGAGACTGCTCAAATTAGGATCTCTCTCTCCAAAGGAATTACTGGTCGTCTCAGAAAAGCAACTGGTTCCCTTGAGAGTTAGGACATGGTATGGTACATGTGCAAGGGCAGAAGAACGCACGTCCATTTGGGGAAAGAGCACTCAAGTGTTATTGTCTTGGAAATGTGATGAGTAAAATACATTACCCAAAGTAATTAAAGCACCATGAAGGAACCAACTTCCCTTGGTTAATTTATTCCAAGTAAAGAGAAAAATCTCGGAACTAAATTTAGTGTCGGAACCTTTTAAGTAAGTTTGCTTTTCTTGAACTGGAGCTAATTTGTATAGTTCGGAGTGTCCTGAAAGTTCCCTTTGTCATCAGTGACTTAAAAATACTGCTACTGGGCAAAAGAAATCAATGATCTCTACATTTCAGGCTGAGTAATTACATAATAATGATTTGCATTAATGAAAAGACAAGCTGGTCCAGATCCAGATGTGCCAGTGACCACAGTTCCCTGCGATGTCTAAGTGGAATGCTGAGGTCGGAGAAATTTCAGCGTCAGTTGTGAGACAAAATGACTGGTTAAAAAGTCTTTCCTAATCAACATCACTTAATAGCTATTTAATGACTGATTCATCATTTTTCTCCAACTAAAAGTAAATTTAAATTTCAAAATAAAGCAAATTTTACTTATATCTGTGGCACAGAAGCAGATGTTTCCCTGACATGTGCACGCAAGCTGTTGACTATGACCTTGCAGGATAAAGCAGTTTTGAAAATTAGCTTTTGTCTCCCAATCTGGGGAAAACAATGCTGCAGTGAAGATTTAATAAAAAGCCATAGCTTCTCACAGAAGCTTATTTCAGCAAAGTAAACTATTAATTAAAATAACAAATGTCAGCTGTTTAGGAGGCTGGCAGTTAACACAACACAGCACTTGCTTACCTTGACATACAGGATGCATGGGACACTGGCTGGGTCCATAATTCATCCTAGGTATGGCTCTCTCATGCCCTAATATAGTGATAACAGAGTGATAAATTAGCTCCCGTTCAGCAGTTTCGTTAGCAAAGTACTTGGGGACTTGGGGAAAACACACCTAGAGAGGGCTGTTTGGCAGACTGAAGGAATATACACTTGAACAGCTTGAGTGAAGGTTTCATGGAATTCCTGGAAAATTTGAGTACCAAGAAAAACAGGTGGGGAAATGTAAAACTAGGTGAGAGAGAGTAAGAACGACAGCGTGCCAGAGTAGTGCATTACGATCTGCTTTTGGCCACAGTAGGGAAAATTATTAAGTAGAGGAAGGTCCATATCATTCCCCAAGAGACCAGGAAAAAGAGAGAGAGGTTTGGGGAAAATGGAAAGGGTCAGGTTTCAGAGCTAGAATAGGAAGAGGGAGAGGCAGGAATGGAAGGGAAATGAACGTCTTCCATCCTCTTTAAAGTTAACTGTTTGAAAGAGGGTCTGGGGCAGATGAGGCCAAAGTACCACATGTGGGAAATTGATTCTAAGCTGTTTCTTAGCATGATTATACAGGTGAGAATCATAAATGTAAAAAGCTACGCAAACTCTAGAAGGCACACTGGTGGAGAAGTCTATTTTAGGGCTTTTCTATACAGGCAGCTCAGTAACACATCTATTATAAAATTCAAGCCCTTGGAGTTAGAGCACCCTGTAAAAATGGGTAGGGAAAGTCTGAAGGGATGGGAAGTGGAAATGGAAAGGTGGCCTGGAGGAAATGTCTGGGCAAAGTAAAATTAAAGGAGGTAAGAAGTGTGATATGAGGTATGGAAAGAAAAGTAGTTTACTACCAAGACAGGCACATTTAGGGAAATGCAAACCCTTTCAAAGGAGAGTAGTTCTGCTATTTGCCTTGATGTTATGGAAGGCAGAAGAAAATCATATATCCCACAGCTCAAGCGCTCCATGCTTCATAAGAAAATAAAAAAGAAAAGAAAAGAAAAGCAACAACAACAAAACACTACAGGAACCAATTAAATTAGGAACTAGCTGCATGAAGTGCTAGCTATTCATTTTTTTTCTTTTACAAAACCCATGATGGGTCAATGGAGGCTTTTTTCCATCTCTGGGACTGTTTTACAATGTTGTTACAGTGGAGGCATCTACATTTTAAGATGCACCTACTGTCATTTCTACTGGAGTCAAAA
Organism: Cabassous unicinctus; assembly: GCA_029593785.1. Lineage (NCBI taxonomy): Eukaryota > Metazoa > Chordata > Mammalia > Cingulata > Chlamyphoridae > Cabassous > Cabassous unicinctus. The sequence continues at coordinate 30,798 of JAQZBX010016411.1, read as the reverse complement.
CTTAGTGCACCATTAAGTATGATCCAGTTCACTGGTCCCAAATGAACCAATAACATAAGAATCCCGAGTGACCCTTACGCATCGTTCCTATTCCTCCTTATTCTCTCTTTCCTCATTGGCCTGGATACTTCATTTAAGGTGTGGGTTGTAGATGAAAGGTATTTGACATTCATAAAAATGAGGACATCAGAGGCATATAAGCAAGTCTTTTGGTCATGGACATGTGCTTCAAGTGAGCTACAAGTCAGCCCAAAATTAATAACTGAAATCAATAAGCAAGGCAAGAAGGCAGGTGAGCCAGTTTGGATGAAATCCTTTCTGACCCTTTATTAAAAATACAAAAGCAAAGCAGAATCTTTTCAAAGGACCCAAGAGAGTCAGCAACCTTCACTAAGATATTTTTTGTCCCCAGTCAGAACTCCTAGGTACCAGCTAACGCTAAATCTTTGTGTCATGGGACTTGGTGCTGAGCAGAAACAGGGAAGCATTTGCTCTTTCAGGGAATGCCTTCTCCAAGCTCCAATCATGCAGGGGCTGCAGTGGCCACTTGCTCGCCCACTTTGTATCCACCGAGGAGTGAGGTCATCTCTTGTATCCCTACTGGACCTGGCGTGGGCTTCGCACACATCTTCAAAAGGATCCTATCAACTCATATCCCAATGTAAGAAACCGCTTCGCTCATTTTCTTGCTTTCATACGACTAAGACACCTCAGGAGTTTTGAGGCAAGTTGCATCTGGACAGTGTTATTCCAAACTCCCTGAACACCAGAGAGAATCCTTATTCCCATAGAAATCCACTGAAAGCAACCTAAATCAAAGGCAGCCAGTATTGGATGATTTCTGCCTTTTTTTTTTTTTTGTTAGCCCTGTAAATACTTCTGTGAAACTAAGTTGTCCCATTTGCTGGGCAATTTGCTTCTATGCTGTGTTGCCATTAGCACTTGTCTCTATCACACTTATCTCTATCCCTCAAGGGGATTTTCCACCAGATTTCAAGTCTATGGCAAAGCCCTCCCTCCTCTCTGCAACTCTAAAGTTAATGCTAATGTGAGATATGCAAAAGGAAAAAAGTTGGAATGCCATTGAAAAACTAGGACAGGGCTATCTTTGTATTGAGTTTATTTAGGGAAGAAAACCGAATTCTGTCATTGCTGCAGTTTGTGGAGTTTTTGTCTTTGTGTAATCGCCAAGGAATTAATGTGATTTAATAGCCACAACAATAAATATAGCCTTGACATGGTGATTATCCCATAAGACTAAAATCATGATGTAGCATAAATCGATACCAGCCCTAAGAATGTCTTAGAAAGGGGTATATATTTCTACATTCACTGCTAGATGTTGAACTAATTTTGGAATTCGAAGCTGTGTGAAATGCAAAAGCTATTTTTCTAAGTGAAAAATTACAGAATATGTATGATGATCACTCAGAATATATATTGCTCATAAAATGAGTAGAAGGAAAGGAGTAGGCGAGAGTAGTCAAACTTTTAAAGCTAGTTCAAATACAAATTTCTTCTCCTGAGAGCACCCCCTGTGCTCAGACAAGGCTTCCTGATTTTACTTCCCATCTGTGGACCATCAGCCCATCTGAGAGACAAAGCTGCCATTCTTGTAGGGACCAGCCCTTTCAACCTCCTCTTCTAAAGCAAGTCAATTGATCCATTTGCTAGAGAGAGAGCTCTACCTAGTGCAAAGGCCCCTGAAAGTCTCCGTGGCTGGAGTTGAGTCATAAAGAAAAAGAGGGTATTGATCAGGAACAATCTGGCTTAGCTCCTCTGGGGAAATTTCCTGGGGGACATTGGCACTTCTCGATTTTGAAGGTCAATATTAGCGACTCTCTTAGCCCTCCTCGAAGGTAATCCCATTTGAGCTGGCTTTTCTGGAAGCCTCATTCTGAGCATTTCAACAGCCCTCTCCCTCCAGAGAATCAGGTGGAAACTCACTAGAAGGTGAGCTCCTTCTCAACCCTAAGTGTCAGCCTTGCTCAGGCACAAGGAGCCCCTCCTCTTTCTGGCTGACTAACGCTGGCGATGCTCAACACCCTCCCCCTGCCCCCCCAACCTCCAGAGCAGCTCTTTCTTAGTGAAGAGGGCCCTAAATGAAAACTATTTAAAGCCTTAATATATGAAGTACCTTCTCTCAGAACTGGGTTTCCCACTGCTAGATAAGTGCCGCTTTAACTACATTTTTGTGAAGTAGCTGCCGTGGCACTTGATAGCTGATTATGTTAATCCTTTAGGGATATTTGGGAAAATATCTACAGATTCTTCCTATAGGAGAGTAATCAAGATTTGATTCAGTAATCAGGTGTTCTAACTTATATGTTCTCACTGTGCCATATATTGTGTTTTTTCTTTTCAGTTTTGTACATTCCCTGCCCTCCCCCCAGTGCACACAAAGATTTCCTTAGTCACAAAGGACTAAATAATTCACATATGAAGAATACTTTTAAAGCATCAGTGCCTGTCTTGAAAAGTGTTAGACTTTTGATAATTGACTCTATTTTTCCTGGAATTTCTCATGTGATTATTTAATACATCTCCAGTCAATTTCAAACGGTATCTGTTTTCAGCACACATCTCTAACCAGAGACAAGTTGTCCAAGCAGGGGGGCTGGGGAGGGGTGGTTTGGTGGAAACAAAACCCTAACATGATAATGAATGCAGCCCAGGCCTACTGCTTGAAAATGAAATTGGCATTACATATTTAGACAAAGAGACAAATGTACTTCTAGCTTCATTTACCACGCAGAGATCTTACAGATTGTCTGTCTGAAAAGGGACAGAGAACTTCCAACTCTGATGGGCATATCAGTAGGGATTTTATTTGTGTCTTCCTGTAAATGCAGGAGAGCTCAGCTATTGATGACTTTAATTCTACAGGCACCGGTGGTTTGTATTTAGCCTGAGAAATAACATTAAGCGAGCTTATCTGATGGCCCCCAAAAGGTTCAGCAGTGCTGCTGATGGACTGGGGCACAGTGTGCTTGCTACATGCTCATTCTTAAACCTCTCCCGCTTCTCATCCCTCCCTCCCTCTCTTTTCCCAAATGCTGAGAATTCAACAGATATGCACTACATTCGTTATTTAGGCTAATGCACTATCGATTCAGTCAGGGCTATTGGGGTTGTGAAAATATGTATTAACACGTGGGTTAAATGGGAAAATATTTATTTAATGCTTTTGTTGACTCATCCTCCTGCTCTGACCCTGGAAAACACACAGGGACAAGGAGAGACCCCAGCCGAGTTCTGTCTGGCTCCTTTCTGGGTTAATCACATTTCACACGTCCCCATTCCGGGCAGATTCGGCACCTGACCTCCCCCTTTGTCCCTCTCTGGATGGAAGTGTGAGTCTCCGTAATTTCCCCCAGGCACAAAAACAGTTTGCTTTCCTGGGGGGAGATGAAACTGACTCCGGGAGAAGGCACAGCTGGGGCTATTATCTACCCTTCAGCCAGTACCGGGCGATGATCTCTTTCACTTTGCATGAAAATAAAAGCTAAAATTGGAGCCGCTTACTTTGGCTTTTTGCAAAGTTGGGGGCAGGGGTGCCGGTGAAAGAACCTGGGGGCCTAGATTCACAGTGTGGAATTAGGTTGGGAGTCCTCTGGGCTCTTTGGGAAGGAGGTGGCAAGTGTCTCCGGCAGGGGCCGCGCCTGCAGCTAAAGCGACTGCGGCAGACGAAACCTGCTTTGCAGGAGTGAAAGTGTCGGCGCAGCTGTGCGGGCCTCCAGGAACTGCCTCGAGGGTAGGAGGTGGAAGGGAAGGGTCGTGGCACGAACCTGCTGGGAGCAGATGATCAGGAGCTCACGCACAGGGCCCCGCGCACCCTGGACAGCCCGGCGAGTTAGCTGAGAGGCATTTCTCTCCCCTCTTCCTCACTAGCTGGCTGACACTGCTGTCCCTGGGTCGGCCGGCTGCAAAGGCAGTAACGGTTCTCTGTGGGACTGAAGTCAGCGGATCCATTAGGCTGACTAATGGTGATGGAAGGCTCTGTGGCCATTTGGGTTAGGGTGACATTTATATTTGGACACCCCATTATTACTGGCAGGCCCATTGGGAACTCCTCTGGGCGCTGAGGCTGCTGAACACCTCTGTGGGAGGGGATAGCAGGGGTGAGAGGCGAACCGTGACAGGGAATGAACCCAAGTGGCGGCCTCACGGTGGAGAATGTGCCGAGAGGCAGCGGCTCGTAGGCACCTGGCAGTGGAAGGCCATGTCCTAAAGTGTTCTCCCGACATCCACCAGAGCAGCTGGCGCCTGGTGGAAGGCAGATGGTGTTGGATCCCCCAAGTGTCGCTGTCTAGCAAGATGCCATGTCCACTGATTAAAAATAATTAAACATTCCTTCTTCCAGTGAAGGAGAATGGCATGCACGCCAGGCAGTGAGGTTGACAATGGCATTAAGCAGCAAGATGTGGCAGCAGCAGAGAGTGCCCAGGATAGCAGGTGTGCCTGGCTTGGAAAAGGTGGGGTGGGAGTGGGGGGCCTGGTTTAGCAGTGACAACGGGAAGAGTTTAGTGAAGATACATATGTATGAGGCATACATGAACAGAATCATATTGGATGACTTTCTACTGCTCAGCCTAGTATGGAGAATATTTTCCAAATTTTGAATGGAAACAAGTTTCAGGTTCATGAGGTAATAATCAATCAATATGCACTAATCAGTTTATTCACATATGTCCCTATGCCAGGTGCTGTGAACAGAATATATTTAATAGATGACATTACCCATGTCCTCGTTGTACTTATTTTATTTGACTCTACCCACTTTGTTTCTCCATATATGTGCTTTTTCTTCTGCAATAAGAGAGTCCTGGAAACTGTTTGACAAAAGGGTTGAACATCCTGATATTTCCCTTAGTCATGTCCTCATGAATGAGATTGTCCTCTCAATCTGCCCAGGCTCACAAATATCCCTCTGCCGCTGTCTTCCTGCCCTCCTCCCATATACCCCACTCACATCCCCATACTGGCCCCTTACCTTTCAAAGACAGCTTCCTAAATGTCAGAAACCTGTCAAAAAGGCAGGTCAGTCCATTGTGCATTTGCCATTTATTTCAAATTTGTAAACGGCTAATTTGTTTTCCCAAGTTTCTAAGACATACGGAAAATTCTAATTTGGACTGAATGAATTTTATTTCAGACCAATGGCTTGTTAGATCTAAAAGGAATTTTCCTCTTACTCTTAGTTGTGTTTGAAATCACCAGTATTTAAATTTTAAGGACCTATTGTATGAGTGCTCTATTTCCACTCCATTGTGGGGGTGGAGGTGGCAAGAACAGTGTAACATGCTCCTGAAAGATAGATTCTTGTAAACCCAATAGCATTCATTGAGGAGGAAGAATAAGGAGTTTTGGATTGAAGGAGTGATCACAATATAATAATATTACTTAGGGAAGGCAGATGTCTTAAAGGAAGCGAGGTAGAAGCTGGATCCTGAGATTTGGTGGTGTGCACAGATTTGTGGTGAAGAAGCAGGAGTTTCCAAAGGATGGTACAAAGATTTCAGCAAAGACATGAAGAAAGGAATGAGTGAAGCAAAAGTTTGACTAGGCCAGTGCAGAGACCTCACATTTGTTAGGAGACCAGCGAGAGAGTACGTTCCTGAATGTTACCCAAAAAAAGCATTCTTTACAGTGCTCTCGACTGACTGAATGAGAAGCTGGAATATTAAAATACCATAGTTCCCTTGTGGTGGACTGGGTATTTTGGCTCTTTCAGCCCATTTTGAACTGTTGACTAACTTGATTCTTAATCACAGAGGCTGGAAAACTAAAACATATATTTCCCCCAAATCCTTTGTAGTTAAGGTTTCACCCACGATCAAAGTTCTGCCAAATAGAATCCCTCTTGTGAATCCTGGAAGTGAAGGTGAGTTCTATGAGGTAGCAGATGTCAGAAGTGAGACCAGATTACCAGGTAAACCCAGTGACAGAGGCATCTTATGGTCCTGTGGGGAAGCCATGTTAGAATTTCCGTAGTTAGTATCAAGTGGCCTAGTTGCTGAGCAACAGGTTTAATAGCAGTAAAGTTTTTCCAGAACAGCACCCAGTGGTTAGGTATCTCTCTACTCTACTCTATCCCTAATGGTGTATCATCCAAGCCTGTTTTTTGGGGGCCTATCTGAGATTTTGTAAACTATTGAATACCTTTTTTTAAAAAAATTATTTATTTATTTTATTATTGTGGTAAAAATCAAATTTTTCACAATACAAACCAATATTTGTAAACTTCTTTTTACTTGAATTCAGTTGATCTTGTTGTCCACAACCCGAAATAATGGCTGATATAACTCCCTTATGAAGTTTCTTCTACTTGGTTCCACCTAAATGAAAAAAATCTTAAGATACTCGTAAGTGGCTATGTGACACCCCACCCCACCTTGGACCCAACTGATTATGTCAGGGGAAGATACCTGACCAGGGATAGCAGATTGATTGGTTCACCAGTAGCCTATAGTGTGGCTTTAAAAGAGACTTTTGCCAAATAGGGACAAATAGTTGTACTCTGGACCAAACAGATATTCTTTATCAAGTGTTTGAACTGCAAAAATGGAAAAAGTCAGTTGACAGAGAAGAAGGCAGTAGTAGCCATGTGTGACAAGAAACTGAAAAGCCATACAGATTAGCGTATTTTTTTGGTTAGGAATAATAAGATTAGGAAAGAGCATTAATGGTTTTAAGAGGATATAAAACATGGTGCCTTCTATACCCAATTTTCCATTCTAGTTGACTCTACTTCATCCATAATCCCCTGCTTCAGAAAACAAGGCTGGTCCCTTCTTTGTGCAGGGATAGCCACAAAATTGTATCAGGAAACTACCTATTGGCTGGCTGGTAATTCATGAGATCACTGGTGCAAAGAACTAAGTCCAATAACCAGTAAGACTATTAGCCAAACCAATTAAACCAGTTAAGTTTGGGTTGAGTTGGCAAGTCAGTAATTAGAAGAAAGCAGGACAGACATGAAGAAAAAGTGGAGATTCATGAGAGAGAGAGATGATGAGTGAAGCTGATCCCTGAAGCAGCCTCATTTGGCATGGTTTTTCCATCCCAGTCCATATATATCTCTAGGCTAGATAGTCCCCTCTACACTATTCTGCCAAAGTCGGCTAAAGAAGCCTGTTCTTCCAGCTCAAGTAGCCTATTGAGCCCACACTAGGAGATGACCTGATTTCTAGGGCAGCACCAGATCCTGAGTGACTTCCAGTCCCCAAACTCCCCTGGCTCAGCAAAGCCAGCTCCATTAGGCTTTCTCGTCTGACTCCTGGTTCAGCATCCTATGGGTAATTTTGAGACATGGCTGCAGGACTGAGGTTCTGCTCCCACCTCGCCCACAGCACATACGATACCTTGAATGTTTGTTTCTTGTGCCCAGATGAGCCCAGGTAACACAGTACATTTGACTTTGGAAAAATAGACCATCATTCTTCTGTCTTGTTCTCTTGTAAACTTCATAAGTGGAAACAAGAACAAGAGCAAACTTCCTTGACTTGGATTTAGAAAAATTTGAAATGATGTGATTTTAGATCTTTAGTATTTAAATGCAGGTGAATAACCCTTAGAAACAGAATGTTGCCCAACTACATGAGCCACTATTTAGTCACCCTTTAAATGTAGTATTTGATTACCACACCTACTGAATAAGCACTCCCAACGAGTATTATCATCAGTAGATTCCACACCAGCAGATCTCTACACTAGAGTGGTAATATACCCTTACATTAAACTACTCTAGCCTCTTTGAAAGTCAAACCATTTTTAGTAAGCGCCCTTTGAAGCTTCATTATTATTATACTACTACTAATTTATACATATATAATGCATTCTGCTTTATTGTACTCTGAAAATTATATTTCAGAAACATTTTACCCACCTGGAGAGAAGCATAACAGCTATTCCATAGCATTCAACAAAGTCTCAGGCCTGGCAGTGAACAGAGGAAATGGCTGTAAATATGCCACTTATCACAGAGAGGTGGAGCATTTTTCAAAAGGGAGTTTGGCTTTGACAGGTAGGTCCAACAATTTGGGAGCCTGTTGGAGGATTGTATTACTTGGTCCCCACATATCACTCATCCTGGCCTAGTTGGGTGCAGAAAGACATGCATCAGTGATTTTCAACTTTGACTGAACATTAGAATCTCTTGGGGAACTTTAAAAAATATCTATGCCCAGGACCCACCCCAGACCAACTGAAACTATTTTTGGGGGCGATGCCTGGGCTTTAGTATTTTAGGATGTTACAGATGAGTCCAATGGCCCAGAGAAGTTGAGAACCACTGACTTACAACATTGATTTTCAAATTCTGGTTTTCATCGTAATTACATGGGGATGATCCTACCCAGATTTTCTGAATCAGGTGATTTGAAACAATAAAATTTGAAAGCCACTGATTTACATATTGTTGTCGGTTCTTTCTGCTTAAGACTTCCTCTTCCAATATCCTACTCGAGGCCTGGTAATAGCTGCCATTATGTATCCCAGTTAAAATGCAATCATGTTAATTGGAGTGATAACATTTCAAACTATAATCAGTCATCAGCAGAGAACAGGGCCCTGAAAAAATGGACAAAGAACTGGTAAATTTTGCAGATAAGGAGAGAATTCTAATGCTCTCTAGAACTATCTTTATCAGGTTCATAATGAATCCACCATTCATTGTCCACCATAGTCAAACATTGACATTTCTCCTCGCAAAAACAAAACAAAACAAAACAAAACATTTATTATAAATATTAAGGGTCTACTCTAGTACTGGAACACTGCTGGTATCATCTCATTTAACCCTTAACTTCGTGAGATTTATATAATTACTTTTGGTACCCAGACGAGAAATCTGAATTTCTGAGAAAGTAAGTAGAGGTCTGAGGTCCCATAACTGGTGAACGGTTTCTCAAAGGTCAGACTTCAAGCCCCTAATTCAAAGGCTGCTATTTTGACTCCTATATTGTCCTGCATCTGGCAGTTATTCAAAACAGAGAAGAAGTCTGGTTTCAAATCTTTGAAGGGCTGTCATGCAAAAGCAGACCTAGCCTGTGTGACTGCAGACAGTAGAATATGGCTCAATAGGTAGAAGTTCAAGAGACGTATATTTCAGTTTAGTGTATTATAAGTAATATGAAAAATTAAAGTACTAATAATGGCTATTTCTCAAACACTGTGTTCAGCACTAAGCATAGTTCATAAATTTGTGCATCTCACGTAAATGTCACAACAATCCCATGAGAAGGGCTCTGTTATTAACCCTATTTTATAGGTGAGGAAACTGAGTCTCAGAGAAACCAAGGAACTTGTCAAAGGTGGCAGAATTCCACGCTGGTGGCTCTGGTGGTCGAATCAGATGTGGCATGGCAAGAGAGAAAGAGCTCAATCCAAGCGACTCAGTTCAGTCAGGACACGACTCCAGAATAACTCCCAAACTATGGTCCTGACTGCTATGCTAGAAACTTCTAACAAGAGAATTGTCAAATAATAAGTTGAACTACTTTTGAAATCATGAGCTTCATGTCTGTCACTGGAAATAGCTGAAAGAGGTTGAACAGTCACTGGCCCTTCTTACTTTAGAACCTCCTTTCTTTGCTGTCTTCTTCAGGTTGTGACCCTCTGCACACAGGTAATTGAGTGAAGAGTGGGTTTCTTCCCCAGGAATTTGGAATTCATATCGAGAGTAAATTAGTCTCCCTGAAATGTGCCAATTTGGGTGCTGTGGGTGCTTTTTTCCAATGACCATATAGACTGATTATTTCTGGAGTAAATTCCCCCTTTTTTTAAATCAAGCTAGCTGGAAGTGATTTGTGTTTGAACCAGTACATAGCACTGCAGGTTTCATGAAATACAAGAACCCAAAAACCAAACATAAATATGGTAGGGCCTTGTCATATGCTCAGATTGGAGTGGCTGCCTGGCTTATAATACTGTCAGTGTTACCTACTTTTGCTGGTATCGAGCCCCACTACCTTGAATAATGTGATCAATCACAGGAACTAACTCTCCTGTTCTTGGTGATCAGTCTAAGTTGTGGACATATTACCTAAATTCTGCAATCTTTCACTAAGATTTATCAAACAGGACTGGCGAGGAAGACTAGCTTGGCTAAGGTTGTGATACTGAAAGATTATCATTCCAGAGCTGCTTCCAACCACATTTTCTACCACATGGAAATACCCTGACATAAAAGGTCATGTATTGTATGATTTCATTTATATAAAATATCTAGAATGGGTAAATCCATATTTGGTGGTTGCAAGGGGCTGTGGGGAAGGGAAAATGGGGATTAATTGCTTAATGGCTATTGGGTTTTATTCTGGAATGATGAAAATGTTTTGGAACTAGATGCAGGTGGTGTTTGTATAACATTACAAATGTACTGAATGCCACTGAGTTATTCACTGTAAAGTGGGTAAGTTTATATTATATGAATTTCTCCTCAATTAAACAAATAAAATATTTCTTTTTAAATTAATGGGTCAACATCTATATCATGTTTATATGTGATCATTATGCCCATGATAGGCCAAAGCTTAATCTGGAGATAGCATTGCTAGTATTTGAGACAGTGACTCCTTGACTATCATGTTAAAATGTTATTCTGGAGTAAACTCATAGTAAGCCCTTAGTATCTTCACCCAAATCAGCTTTCATTTTTCCTAAAGAATTTTTGCATTGATCAATGTACTACATACATATCATTAAAAATACTAGATGCTAAGAAGGTCCCTCAGACCCTTTCCCCATGGGTTTTCCAGGACAGTCCTATTGATTCTACAAAATAAAGAACCCTTAAAAATAATCCCCTTTAACAAGGGTTGCCATACATCCTGGATAGTCCTGATTTATGATTTGTCCCAGCATAAATTATTATTATTTCACTTCAAAGTATTCCGGTTTGATACCCTGCCTAGAGGCTGCCACTTTTAATGCTTTCTGTGTTTGTTTTCTAGCAACAACCTCGATGTCTTTAAATTTATGTGTCTGTGCCTTTCTTGATGCCATATCTAATTTAGACATTTCCCATTGACTTCCTGCTATCATGATTAAGTATTTAGCTCACACATATCCCTATCTCTAGTCCTCACTTCCTCTGAAATAAATATATTACTATCTTTTGTTCCTCTGTTGATTGCCTTTGTAACTCTATTTCTTGTTCCATTAATTATAGACAATTTCTCTTGACTTCCTAGTTTGTAAGACAGAGATATTAATGCCCCTACATCTTTCTTTATGTGTCCTCTCTTTCATCTGAATCCTGCACTTTTACTTTTACATTGTCAAAGTTGATAACATTCACATTCTGTCCTATAACTAAAATTTTCTCCTGTGTATAACCTTTAGGTTGACTCTGAATGTTGGCCAATGGGTAGCATTTATGCTATTATGGCCACGTAGTTATTCACCCCTGAAGAATACAGCAACGTGCTATGATTTCAGCCCTGTATAATTTTTTATTTCTTTCACAATTCCCCCCCTGGTGTTCTTTATCATACTTCTAAGTTCTTCTAAAGTCTCAGTTACACTATCTGTTCTATGAAATCAGCCTTTTCCTCAGAATTCTCCCCTCTGGAACCATCCAACCCTGTGCTTCCATCTGGACTCTGTGCTTTTCAGGCCTGTTGTCCCATTCCTTGGACTTGCCTTCATTGTGCTCCTGGCTTGGATGCACTCTTCCCTGGGTCCCAAGTCTCCCTTTTTCTTGTTTATTCTCTGTGGCTGAAATTATTTTATGATCCCCAAAAGAGAAAGATTGTGTTTGTAAACTAATCTATTCCTTTGGGTGCGATACCCTTTGACTGCATTAAATTCAGTTGAGGGGCCTTTGATTAGATTACTTGACAAGATTGCTTCAGGGCTTTGATTAGACTACATCAGTGAGGCAAGACTCAATTTAAGTCTCCACCCCCTTGATGGGTATGAACGCACATACAGACACACACACAAGAGGGAACTGCCATGTTTGATTCTGTCATGTGAGAGAAAAGACTCCAGTTTTGCCTGCAGCTAAACTGTAAGGAAAGAAACCCTAAGAGACAAACCCTATGTCTATGAGAGAGGACTAGATGGTTGCTTAATCACAAAGCCCCCAAGAGGCTGGCTTCTCGGAGCAGCTCAACAGAAAACAGTGAGTACAGAAAGGAAGGCTGAGACCTCAGCAGAGATTGGTGGCCATCTTGCTTCACTGCGTGGCAACACGCTGGGATCAACAGTAGTTGACTTTGGTGAGAAAGCATCTCTGATGGCACCTTGGTTTGGACTTTTCACAGCCTTGGAACTGTAAAATTTTACCCTAAATAAAAGCCAACCTATTTTCTGGTACTTTGCTTCGGCAGCCCTTTGGCAAACCAAAACACTCTCTTTTCATAGTGGGCACTGTGATTGCCACTCATACATTTGTTCCATCAGACCCCACTGTGTAGCGGCCATGAAGTTTGGGAGAGATTGACCTCAATCCCAGTCTCAGGCATTGGCCTTGATTGGTATAAGCCAATCAAGATCATCCCATCCTTCTCTTCAGCTGTGGTTGCTTCAGAACACCAAGGTCTAACCCAATTAGGTTGTGCATTCCTCTGGACACAGTGGTGACCCAATCAGTGGAAAGCTTATGACTTTAACTTGTTTGTGGCAAGTCTCATTCCCTCTCCCCCTGGATTTTATTGGAGTGTCATGTAGCCCAGATGCTTCTTGAAATCATCTTACGACAATTGGAGAAGCTAACCTGGGGATAAAGCAGGGGAGGGAAGACTGAAAAAATCACAGAGAAGCCCAGCTAGCACTCTAATTGAATTGCACCTCAAGTCTGCCCTACTTCTGAACTTTTATGTTATATGAATGGATAAATGAACTTTATTATTTTTTATGTCAGTATGCCTTGGGTTTTATGTTTTTTGCTACTGAAAGCATTCTAAGAAAATCGAGTAATTTTACTCATACACATCCTCAAGTAACTACCTAAGAAAAAATACAAGTGAGGTCAATGTTTTATCTCCTTGTCCTCAACAAGGACTTGTGTAAGCTTATTTTGTGACATCCTTTGTTCTAAGTGCTTTTATTAAAATTAATACATTTAGTCCTAATAGCAACATTTTGAACTAGGAGCTATGATTTCTATTTTACTGATAAGGAAATTGGGGCACAGAGAGGTTGTCATTTGCCCAAGGTCACACAGCTATTAAATCATAAATTCAGATTTGAACCCAGGGAGCTGACTGGCTCCAGAGTCAATGCTCATTTTATCACCCTGCTGTGCTCCTGCTCAGTGACTAAAATGTCTTTACTTTTCTCCCTTGCTCAGTGTCTGGTATTGCTGATGACAAGTCTGATGATTCTTGCTCCTTTTTTGATACACTTTCTTCCGGCAATCTCCACTCCTACCCCACTGGTTGCTTTTAGGATATTCACTTTCTTTTTAGTATTCATTTTTCTAAAAAGGGATCTTTTTCCCATTAATTCTGGTCACCATTCAGTTTTTTGAATTGGAGATTCACATTCCCCTTTCAACTCTGGGAAATTCTGTTTATTATATTTTCATTGAAAATTTCTTTCTCTCATGTCTCTTTCTGAAATTCTTATTATTCAAGTGTTGACTAGCCCATGACTCTTATATCTCTTATCTTTTGTTTCATATTGTCTCTTTGTGTTTTCACTTATTTTATTCCCAGAAATACTCATTGAGCACCTTAGATTTTAGAGAGTACACAGAAATAACAAGTAAACAAATAAACAATGTGATTTCAGAATGAGATAACTATATAAAGAAAATAAAACATGGTGTTTGGGGCACTTGTGTTTGTTTTACCAACTGTGAGATTTCCTATGTATTATCCACTATTCTATGAAATGTTTTATTTTGGCAATCATAAGTTTCATTTCCAAGAGCTCCATCTTGCTCTTTTTTTCAAAGATACCTATTTTTGTTTTATGAATGTGATATATTCTAGAATACCATGATGCCAAATCTCTGACAACAATAGGGTAATTTGGCACTTATTTTTTGTTCCTAAATGGTTTCTGCTTCCTTTGGGGTTTTGTTTGGTTTCTGTTTGTTTATTTCTTTTTTCCTTTCTGTTTTTCTTAACTTGATTTATCTATTTCATGTTTGAGGCTTTTCTTAAATGCCTTAGCTTTCGATGGGTATTTAAGAATGAGGCCACGGAGTGGCTGCCTGGGAACTCTGTGTATGTGGTAAGGGATTGTCAATTGACAGGCCATATTATAAAGTAAGCACATGTGCCTGAATGCCTAGAAATTTTCTCTGGGCATTCAAACACCCATTAACCTCCCTAAATCTTCTCAGACAATTTCATCAATTTTTTTGGAGAATGAACCTCCAATTTTATTATGGCTATGACATAATCTTGTGGCTTTGAATCATATCGTGCACATAGGTGGAGAAGTGAGACCAGAGGTGGCTCCATTCCCCGATAATCCTCCTGTTCTCTACCTTTCTTCTCCTCCCTGCCCTCCACCATGCCGTAGGCTGGCTGGCTCTTTGGTTGCTGTGCTTCTAACATCAAGGAGGCTGCAGTTTCCTCTGCTGTATTTTATCAGTCAGAGCTTCTGGCTTCCAGAACATTTGCAAAATCTCTTATCTCCTTAGGCCCTCACACTTTTGTTTGTTATTTCTTCCTTGACCACAAGAGTTTTGGGTTCTCAGGAGGGACAGGATAAAATATATCTTCTTAAACTCAAATACTCATAAATATTTTTAAATGACTGTGTTGCATTGGTGGGCTTTATGAGTACAGGAGCATGAGGGCATAATCCTAGGAGAGGAGCTTTGATGCGATAAAGGTTAGAGAGCCAGATCTGTAGAAAAGGCTTCCCTGGAAAGGGTAAGCTGGTTTTAAGGGGCTTTGTGATTTTTGAGAAGCCAATAATCAGCACAGAGTTTGAGGGAGAAAGCACAAGAGACCCGTTGACATGCTTGCTGAAGGTCAAGGTACTCTCAGTGAAGCATTCTGAGCTTGAGCCAGGAGACCTGCTGAATGCAGTTCTGGCTCTGCACACCGTCTGATGTGATGTTGGGCAGTCACTTAACCCAACTGGGCCACAATTTCTCATCTATAGAGTGGGGGTGATAATTCTCATCCCCCAAGTCTTGGTGTGAGTATTAAATGGGTTATAACACAATACTTTATTGTACATAATTATTTATTTACAGGTGGGTTTCCTTGACTGGTCCATAACCTTGGTAGTTGAGTATCTGAGCCAGAAAAGTCAGACAAGTATCAATGGACATAGCCAGTACTGTGCTTGGTAAGTACTCGGGGTGTTCATTAGATCCAAATGTGCAGGACAATGGGTCTCATTTCTGGTTATAGTGACTTAAATGAGAACAGACTGTATGATTCTAGAGCCATGTGGTTGGCTGTCATTTCCAAGTTTATGTTTGTGAATTATGGCACAGGGGATACTCTGATGAGATTGTTGAAGAAGCTGTATGTCACATCTGTGTCAGAGTCCAATCCCATTGCCATAGACCATACTGAATACTATTTCTGTTCTATTGACCTTTAATCTAGGTCTAGATATGAATGCCATGTTGACACTATGCTTTGTCAGCCATTCTCCCAAAGGATATCTCGGTCTATTGATATAATGTTCTACGTTGAATGTAACACATAGTCTGTCATTGTTCTCTCAAAGAATGAACTTCTAACAGGGATATTGGGTTTCTTTAGTGTCCGGTGGTACATAATATTAGTTTCTTAGATCATTAGACCATGGTACTTTACAGAATCTGCAAGATGGTTTACAATTTACCTGGTTGTCTGTGATGTTTAAGGTTTCAGAGCATAGCAAATAACTGTAGTAAACTCTTTTTATATGGATTCCTTTATTCATTTATTCATCAAACACTTATCAGGAATCTTCTCTGTTAGGTAAAGTGTTAGCCTCTGACCTCCTGAAACTCACATTCTACCTAGTGATGTTCTCAAACTATTATGCTGGAAAAAAAAAATAGAACATGTGGCTAATTCTAACATTAGCTTCCAAGTAGTTTTCTCTGTAGGATACTAAGTGCAATTGTGTGTATCTACATGTGTGCATGTGTATCTCTAATATCCCACAAAAGTGAGATTTTTTGGTTGATAAAGTACTTTGGCACTTTTTTAAACGAACCTGATCTTTAGCAACTCTGAGAGTTCTTCAGGATATGCATGCTTGTTTCCATATGGCTAAAATAAGTTGCAGGGTAGATAAGTAAATTGCCCAAGGGCACAGCACTAGTAAGTGGCAGAGCTGAGCTAGATTGATTGTTAATGTGGTGTTCTTTTTACTTGAGACCCTTGCCCTCAAGGAGTTTATGATTTAGATGTTATTTAAGACACCTATGCACACATTAATCAGTTAAACACTGCTCGGCAATTGTAAAATAAATGCAACAGATTTCCAGAGACAAGGCAGAGCAGTACAGGCTGGAATAGTTGAAGTCTTCATGGAGGAAAAATATCTTCAAGAAGGGATAAATCAGGGTTTAGGAAGTACAATTGGATAATTCTGGTGAGAAGAGAAGATGCAGTCTTGAATATCAGGCGGAGAACTATGGGGCTTTAGTCTGTTATTAGCAGGACCACGTTAAAAGTATTTGAGTAGAAAAGTAGCTTGCTACAATAAGCAATTTGTAGAAGGGGTTAGAGGAAGAAGATTCTAGAGAATTTGAGTTGTATAGTATTTGGAAAGGAGTGACAGCATTGTTCTGGTCACCTTTCAACCTTTTTATCGTTTTTTATCCATGGTTGGTATCATGGGATCAGGGGACTGGTGTCTCACAAAGGATCTACTGCTGACTCTGTCTACTGAGCTCTGCCCAGACCAGTGAAAGGCCGCATTTGGGTCTCCACCCTTTTGAGTATATCCTTTTGAGAGCGAGCTTGTCTCTGCCTGAAATATGACTGTGCCATGGACTCTGTCTATAAATGCCATGACAACATCAGTCTCTGAGTTTTGATGAGCTACTCTGAGTATCCGAGCTAATTTACTAGCTGATAGATTCTAAATCTATCAATACTGACAAATACAACAAGTACACCAGCTTGAACACATTGTGTGTGTGTGTGTGTGTGTGTGTGTGTGTCGGGGGGGGTTGACTAAAATGAATCCTAGCAAGAGTGTTTTAAAAGTTTAATTATGCAGGATTTCTTCAATATTATTACTGTCAACTTATTTTTTTTTTCTTTTAAAAGATAATCTAATATTCTTGAGCACTTGGGAGCATTTGTGCTTCATTCATTTGCTAAAGAAAAATCTGAGCATATATTTAAGTTATCTCTTCCAGTCTTTCTTGTAAATCTCAGTCAGCAGAAACCATTTTACCATTAAGAGATATGGCGAGGAGAGACACAGTCTCATACACAATTACACAATTTCAATGCTGGGTGATGAATGCTTGACTCATGTAAGACCTGTTAGGGGCTTCAGAAGGAATGAGGGTTGGGTAACATAACTTGTTAAGGTGATGGAGGACCACTGAAAGGTATTGCATGGGGCAACCATGCAAACAGATTACATTTTAGAAATTACTTGGGTTTGTGAGGAAGATGGAGGCAGTAGGCAGAATGAGGAAGGGGATCTGGAGGCAGGAGACCAGTTAGAGGGCAATGAGATTTTATTTTCCAGGCAGGAGATAAGGAAGAATTATACCCGAGTGTAAGTGTGTGGCCTTGAGGAGCGATTGGATGAAAGTAGTGAGAAGCATTCTGAACATCTGTAGCAATGGGTTCGTAAAACAGCCTTTCCCTGTTAATCATCCATGGAGATAGTCTAGCAAACTTTCTCCCTTCCTCCTTAGTTCAGTTATACTATCATTTAGTGAGCTGCAAATGTGCCAGGCACTGTGCTTGGATCTGGGGGGGACACAAAGGTTGATAGAACACAGAACACATTGTTTAACTTAGAGGAGTCTCACATCAGTCTACTCACAGCTCTGCAATTACAGCTTCGAAGATGAGCCAAAGAGGTGCTTCATGAATTTCACTGATTCTTCATGTTACTCAGGCCTTTCCTGGAAATGATGGCAAGTGTGCGTGGCAGAAACAAACAAGCAAACCCAGATCAAACAAAGCCCCACAACCTTACTGGCATTTCTTCCAGTACCTTCCAGTATTTCAGGTAAGGGTGGAGTCAGCTTTGCTTTGCTGCTGCACTTGCTAGTTGGTTTACTAAGGCTCATTAGCCCTGCAGAGAAGCCTGGGGTGATGTCAGTCTGACCTGTACCTCTTCTCCCCCTGACAAACAAGCTTGCTCAGTTGAACAGGGGTCATGCTTCTATAAATTTCCTGTGAAAATAGAATCTTCATGAACTCTTCTGCCCTGGTCCCTAAGAGGCTTACAGAAGTTGCAATCAGAATGACAAGAATAGGAGCTAAAAAAAAGCTTCTTTGGGGAAAGATGTACTTTAAATCGTTTAGTATAATGTTATATGGGAATCCACATCTGGTTTTTCCACATTTATCATGCCAATAAAACATGCACCTGTTAGTTTTTCATCACGAGCTAAATTTCTCATCTGTCTTGCTTGACCTTGTCGCAAGACATTTCCCTTTTAGCACTCACTTGGATTTTTGTACTAGGGGAAGTTGGAAGTGATTGCAAAGGAAGGCAATTTCTTTTGACATCTCATATATGACGCATTTATGTCCTTATGGAATATAAGGAAAATATTGGAGAGAGCACTAGAGAATAATAAATATTTCTACAAGTGTATAGGACTCTAGTTTCATCTCAGTGATTAAAATATCTATATATATTTTTTAGCCAAAGAATATGGTATAATTATGTGTGAGTGGATCTGGGTATCTAGTCTGCTTTGTGGAAAGGGAAAAGGAAAGAGGCATGGGTATCAGTTCCTTTTTATCCTCTCATTTATTTATATTATGGAAAAAATTTAAACATAAAAAAAAGTAGAGGGAAGAGTATAATACACCTTCTTATACCCATCACCAGTGTGGTGGTTAGGCTAATGTGTCAACTCGGCCAGGTAATTGTGTCCAGGTGTTTGGTCCAGCAAGCACTGGGCTAATTATAATGCAAGAACATTTATGGACTTTGGTCACCATTGAGTTTACTGGGTGGATGGCTGATTACATCTGCATCAGTGAGGGAGATAGCCGTCAGCAATGAGTGATACTTTTATCCAATCAGTTGAATACTTTAAAAGGGAAAGTGATTTCAGCATTCAGAGAGAATTTCCCAGCTCATCTTTGGACAGCCAACTTCTCCCAGAAACTAATCAAGAACCTTCATTGAACTTTCATCAGAGCCCCTGGTTTGCAGCCTGCCTGTGGAACCTGGGCTTGTGCATCCCCACGGTCACGTGAGTGACTCTTATAAAATCTCGTACTATTGACAGATATCTCCTGTTGATTTTGTTTCTCTAGAGAACCCTGACTAATACACCTAGCTTCAACAATCATCAATAAAAGGACAAGCTTGTTTCGTCTATCTTGAACCAAATCCTAGACATCGTATGGTTTTATCTGAAAATACTTCAATAAGTGTGTCTAAAAGATAAGTACTCATTTTATAACATAACCAACAAAATATCATCATCACACCTAAAACACCAAATATCCAGGCAGCACTCAGATTTCCTCCTTGATTGTATCATTTGCTCAAATCAGGATCCAAACAAGGTCCAGACATTGCATTTGGTTGATATCTCTTTAAGTATCTTGTTTTTTTTAAAGATTTATTTATTTATTTATTTATCCCCCCCTTGCTGCTTGTGTTTTACTGTGTCCATTTGCTGTGTGTTTCTTCCATGTCTGCTTATCTCCCCCTTGCTGTGAGGTCCTGCTGCATCAGCCCACTAGGCTGCGCGGGCCGGCCGGCCTGCCCTCACAAGGAGGCCCCGGGAAGCGAACCCGGGGCCTCCCATATGGTAAACGGGAGCTCTATCCATTGAGCCACACCCGCTTCCCTCTTAAGTATCTTTTAAAAACACCCTCCCCTCCTTCTTTTTTAACTTTGCAATTTATATGTGGAAAGAACTGGGTCATTTGTCCTGTGGAGCTACTCACCTTCTTGTTATTCACATTCTTGATTGAGCTGTTTGCATCCCTATAATGTCCCTTAACATAACCTCCTGTTCTCCATAAATCAGTAGTTAGTTCTAGAAGCTTAGTCATATTCAGGTTAGATTTTTTGGCCAGAATGCCTCATAGGTGGTGTGATGAACATTCTATTACCATCACAAGGCACATCCCACTGTTAAGATTGATCAGTGGGATTAGGTGTTGTTAGGCTGATCTATCCATTATTAAATTCTCCATCTGCTTTTCCCTCAATGATTTTAACAGTCACTAATGACTATTACCTAGATTCTTTTTTTTTTTTTTTTCATTAAAGCTTGCAAAGTGGTGAGATTCTATGTCCATCATTCCTTCTTTGGTCAGTGGGAGACTCTTCTGGTTGATTCTTAAGGTTTTTTTTGACATAATCACACTTTTTAAACATAAAAATAAAGGATTAAATCTTTGCAAAAGATGGACGCTTATTTAAGATTGTCACACTGAAAAGGAAATTCAGCAGTACTGACAGTTTCTTAAAGCAATGGTTTGCCTTGCCAGGAATTGAGGCAAAATGATAATAAATTAAAGTTTACCTCTACAAATAAAACCCAGGGCAAAGAAAATGGGAAATAAGGTGGCCACTGATAAGGGTAAAACTTGAACAGTCATATGAAGGCAAAATGCCAAGGAAAAAGGACACTGAAATAAAATTTAAAAATCTATGTCTCAAAATGGTTAACCATGGTGACTTGATGTTGAGGTGTGAAGCAAAACAAGAAAGATATATGTAAACTATCATGACTGCTTTCCATTTAACTCATCAAAGTTTATGTCTGGATACCTCTGAACTAAGGCAAATTGAATTTTGGCTTAAAAACAATTGAGGGCTGAAGTGTACATATTTAAGTTGTGTAATGTATGGCATATATGTTTTACTTTTTGCCTTTCCATGTGATTTAGATAATTGTGCCTTAGGCATTTCTCAAGATTCATCCTTTGAATATGGTAGCTTTTTTACAAGGTTGGTGTCAACTTTTGCTAAAATTGAGCTAAACTTATGTGATTGCTCCTTTCCTCACCTGCCATGTATCAGGTATGGAACAAGACTTTCGATTACTTTTTAACGTGTTAGACACTGGTGGTGGCATCAGTAGTGCTAGGGAACTTGGCCCATTTACTCTAATATGGTATAAGTTGGGGAGGTAGGGAGGAAGAATGAATGGCAGAAAATTCATTCATTGAATTTTCCTGTATTTGAGTGGTTGGGGGGATGCCTACAATAACTTTTTATAAATACACTAGATTCCTGGCTCTTGCTAGATATTTTCACATAGGCTAAGTTTTTAAATCATTATGTAATCATTTTTGATAAGTAGCATTATAGTTATTTTGGAGATCAAGAAACCGAGACTCAGAGCATTCACCTGTGCGAGTACAAACAGCTAACAGAAACAGAGTCAGAATATGAACCTTCACATCTGTCAGACTCACAAGGCTGGCTCGTTCCCCATATCACTTGCCCACCAACCATGTCTAAAACACGGGCAACAAGCAAAGGAACTGTTTTAAGAAAATGTACTCTATCTGTCATCATCTTTGAGCATAAGCTTTATAGTGACTGCTTGTCACTGTACTCTTTTTCTTTCCTAAGAATACACTATCTAGGAGATATGATTTGGCAAGAAGGTGCACACTGCCTGGGTTGTCCCCTCTCTGGGAATATTATTGAGTGTAGAGTTGTATAAAATAGGGGTAACCTGGTATGGTGCTAGGTGAAGTGGAATTTTGTAAGCTGTGGCCCAAGCAGAAAATCAATACATTATGAGCCAGAAATCACCAAGGAGCAATGTACTTGGAAACTCAATCCAGTAATATGTAACTCAGTACTGTGTCTATGAAAGATCCCTTATTGTCCACTAAAAAATGTTAATGCACTGCTCCTTGGTGTCAGTTATTCCTGTATTTTAAAAATATATGCATAAAAGAAATCAATATGAGGATTTTTTTTCCTCCTTGAAGTTTGCTACAGTCTCAATGATCTTATCAAGGCAAAAACTCTATGAGATTATTTAACTAGAACCTTTGTTGGAAAATTGAAATTAAATTGAATGCATTCAGAATATGCATTTTTGTGTGAGACTTCTAATTACATACCTATAATTAAAAATTAAATTAAAATAGACTGGTTCTTTCTATACAAAATACTTCCTCTCTGTTATCAAGTCACCGTATTAATGGTGATTATGAACACAGCCAATGATAATAGATGCTCTGCATTGTTTTCATTTAATAGCTTTGTATAGACAGATACCATCCTACCTTAATTAAGACTCTGGATAACACTACAAGTTTATCGAGTACCTACTATATGCTAGGTTCTTGTTAGACTGTGGAGAATCAATGAGAAACAAGACAAATCATTCCCTGGCCTTGGATCATATATTACAGATGAAGACAGACAAATGTACAATCAATTACAATACTGTGTAATAAATGTTTTGATGCTTTTCAAAGCTTTTTACAAGGCCATCTAATGTAGCCTGGAACAGGGCTGGGGAAGGGATTCTAAGAAAGCTTGTAGGACAAAGTGACATTTAAGCTCAAACAGGGAAAATTTAGAGTTAGCCAGACTAGGGGGTTAAGGCTAGAAGGGGAGTGAGACATGCTCGTTCCCGAAAAATATATCTGGGAAGGCCTACAGCTTAGAAAGAGCATGGAGAATTTAGCACATTCAAAGATAGGCAGGAAGGTGGGAATGATGTGATGATGGGAAATATATAGGGTTGGGCTTAGAAAAGTAAGTGAAAAGTTGAGGCTAGAGAAATCATGAAAAGCCTCATACACCCCACTTAGATGATTAGATTAAATTCTGAGGGCAATTGAGGGGTAGTAAAGAAGAATATGAGATGGTCCAGTTTGTTTTAGAAGGGCCGTCTATCTGTTGCAGAGGCAAGCAGGTAGAACCAGCTGGGAGAATTTACAGTAATCCAGGTGAGAGATGATGGTGGCCTCACCTGAATGACTGGCAATGGCAGAGAGAATGACAGAAATGGATGGGTTTAATGGGTGAGTACCAAACATGGTTGATAGTACTTGGTGGTTGCTTGGATGAGAGCAGTGAGGGAGAGGAAGGAATGGAGGATGATGCCTGGTTTCTGGCTTGAGCAACCAAGCCAGTGGCAGACAAGGAATATAGGTGGAAGAATGGGTTTGTAGGGGGATATGAGTTCCGTTCTGGACATGTTGGGCTTGAAGTGCTGGGAAATCAATCTTCTTCATTTGCTAGTATTTACCAAAGAGTGAACTGTATTGACTATTGGAATTAACTGAGATGGATGACTTCACATAAGTGTCTGTGCAGGTGTACATGGCATCCAAAAGTCATAAAAAGCAGACTTTCTGATGATGATCTTTTAGATGGACAGCTGGTACATATTCTGGACCCCCAGTATTCAAGGAAGTAAAATGGAGTGATCCCTGTTAGACTAAAAGTTTAAAAAAACAACAAGCTTTGGTGGGGTGATGGGGGAAGGCATCATTCCTCCCACTCCCCCTGCCTCTTTACTTTTTTTTTCAAGGAAGATCAAACTTGGTGGGGAAAGAAAGACCTGGAGCTGCATGAAGGCAGTTATGACTCACTCTCTAGGACAGGGGAGGTTGTGTAAGCTCTCTCTGGACAATGTGTGCCTCCAGACCTGTACAAAGGAAGGATGGAATTTGAACAGGTTCCCCTTTTCTGGCACTTATATCCCTGAAGGCAGTCATGATCTGTGAGGCAGTCTCCAGGTTCCTGGCACAACTGCAAAGTAGGAAACTTTTGGTCTTGTTTCTCTAGTCCTAGACTGTACCCTTTTCTCACCCCCTCCCTTCCTCTCCTTCCTTAGTAACCTAAGAGTTGGAGTCCTGACCCTTTTCAGGGAATGCTTTCTAAGTTCCCCACATTTCTATTGCTCCAGCCTACTCTCATCTTCTTTAAGGATGACTGAAGAGCTGACAAACTGACAAGAAGGTGTGGATGAGGCTTCAAACACAAAGATTCCTTTGCTTTTTTTTTTTTTTAAAGCAATTTTATTGTAACATTCTCACAAATAATACAATTCATCTGAAGTGTACATTCAATGGCTTTTGGTATAATCACAGAGTTGGGCATTCATCACTGCAATCAATTTTCATTACTCCAAAAGCCCCACTACCCCTTAGCAGTCACCTCTCAATCCCTTTATCCTTCCCCTGCCATAATAACAGCTAATCTAATTCCATCTCTATAAATTTGTTTATATTTACATTTTGTATATATGGAGTCAAACAATTTGTAGAAGTGTTAGCCCAAATGAATCTTGTTGTGAAAGGAGAGGTTTTTTGCTTTTTTGTGTTTTGTTTTTAATTTGAGTTTGGAAAGCTTCTAGTTTCTCTGAACTACTTCCAGAAATAATTATCCTCTTTCCCCGAGTTTCTCAAATATCCTCCTTCTTGATCTTTATAGGGGTCTGGGACTTAAGTGAGGAGGCATTGCTTGGGGTGAATGTCTAAGGTGATTTTTCAGAGAAAGCAAACACACAAAAGGCACAAATCATGAATCTGGGAATGTAACCACTATTCCAAATAATCAATGAAATGAAGATGGGACAATCAAGGACTGTGTAATTGTGCGTTTGCAATTGTGAATGTTATGATCCACATTACCTTAAAAATGTCCATCTACAGATGGGCCCATTTGCAAAATTCTGATTTGCTTTGTCTGAATGGGAAGGAAGATTTGGCAGCATTCCTCAAAGTGTGAGCTGGGTACCAACTGTATCCAGAATCACTTGGGAGACTGATTCCAAGGACCCTATTCCAACTACAGGAAGCAAAAATCTCTTGGGGGGTGTGTGTGTGGCCCAGAGGTCTGCCCTTTGATCAAGATAATACTTAGGAACATTCAGAGCTTTGATTTTATGTATGCTAGATAAGTAGGGTGACTCTAAAGGTTTTCATTCTTATGAGTTTCCCTCTTTTGTTGATTGCATATTTCCCACATGCAGGTGACACCAATGTGCTAGTCTCTAGTGCTTCTCCCAGTTACCTGTTTCTCCTTTCTTGGCATTAGCGAGGCTGAACGTTCCTGTTCCCCTTGCGGTTGGGTGGGGTCACGGGCCTGGCCTGACCAAGGACTTGTGAACAATAGTTACAGGTGTGGCTTCTAGACTGAAGCCTGAATCACCAATGGAGACCCCTTAGAGTTCCCCACACACAGAGGGTCAAAAAACTTGGGGTGTAGGGGGACGGATGTGGCTCAAATGGTTGGGTGTCCGTCTGCCATATGGAGGGACCTGGATTTGATCCCTGGGACCTCCCGGTAAAAAACAACAACAACAAAAAAAACTTGGGGTGTAATGAGTGTCTCTTCAATTCAGCCAAACCTGCAGTGTTAACGAACCTTGCTAATAGTGGTCTCCTCCTGCCCTTTAGTATCCACTAGGGCTTAGAGGAGATCGTGTGAGAGAGATGTGATCCTCAGTGAAGTTGGGAATTCCCAGGAAAAATTTCCTTGTGGGAATGTCAAAGGAAGCAGCACTGTGAGAAAGAGAGAAAAACTGGTTTGCTTTTTTCAGTTAAGCAATGTGTATTCAGGAAGCACTTGCGTTGCAAATTTGTCTATAAACCTAAGTTCTTGGTCCCTGTGACTTTTGAGGGTGCTTTGTAGAATCACAGCATATCAGGTCTGGGAGAAACCTTGGAGACAGTCTAATGTCACCTCTACATTTTGCATTTGAAGAAACTGAAGCATAAGTAAGTGAAATTCATTTATTTGGCAAGCATTTAATGAGAGCCTACTATGTTTCATATGTGGTGCTAATTGCCAGGAATATAGAAATGAAACTTGGTCACTGTTGTGAGGTCTCTGTGCCTAGTGGGTGAAGTGAGCTCATAAACATGATTTCCACAAATACAATAAGCACTGCAATCCTGCTGAGGATTCTCTGGGAGTCTGAGGGAGTCCGCAGAGACTGGTGTTTGAGCTAGAAGAAAGTAGGAAAAGACAAACCAGGCGAGGGAAACGGGTCCTGGATGGATCAAGTGGCTGCAATCTAGAGTAGTGCAAGTGGAGACCACAGAGGCAGATGTGAGAGAATTGCCTACAGTCAAATATGTTTTGACTTGTTGAAATACAAGAATTTCAGTCTATACCTTCAAGAAAATGTTAAAGCCATTCTCCTTTCCCTGGTCTATTTTGTGCAACCTGGTTTTACTGGGCTTGACTTGGCATCCATCACCTGGGACCCAGGATTGCTTTCACAGGCTGCAGAGCTTCTTGGGGCAGCAAACAGGCCTGCTGACACGGTGGAGTGGTTTTGTGAGGTGCGTAGGTCAGCCAGGGCTCTTGTACCTTATCCTGTTTCTAGTCGGCAGCAAAGCATGGAGGCCTCAAGTTACACTGTGATCCTGCATGTACCTTAGTGTATCAGTATGTGCACATAGTTGAAAATGCCTTCTGAATGGAGCCATTGTTTTCCAATCACCAAAGGGGAGAATATTCAGAGATGTGAAAGTTCAGAGATTTCGGCATGCTTTGCTTTCTATGGAAAAGAAAAGAAAGATGTATTGTACTGTCTCTCAATTTCAAGATTAATCCACTGCCCTTTTCACCCAGCTTCCAGGTTTTTCTTCAGAACTCATTAACCGCAAGTTGGTTTCCTCATCCGCATGGTTATGTCCACAAGGAATAAGTCTAGTGAAAAAAAATGAGTAAACCAAAAATTGTAGTACTGTGTGAATGGTGTCAGGACAGAAAGGATAGGGTATGCCTAATGGGTTGTGAGAAGGTGGAAGGAGAGCCTGTAACGCAGCCTGGCTGGAGAGTGGGAGAACAAAGGGAATACATTTCTGGAGAGAGACATGCTGAGTTGATTCATAAAGAGTGAAATTGAATATGTATTGGGTGGAAAATTGTAGAGGATGAGGAGAGAGTGAAGAAACAAAATGGTGGAAGTGATGGGTACATCCATATACAAAGAAATGGAGATCAGAGATTACATGATATACCCGAGTACAGGGAAGGTTAAATATTAAGGAGAAGATCAAGATTTTCACTAATGTTAGGATTGGGGGCTGAGGAGAAGTGTTTGGCTATTAAATGGTCTTTCACAGAATATTATCTCACAAATGTTGGGTGAATAAATAGTAGATATTTTTGTATCTGGATAAGAAAACTATAGGCCAAGGGTATAAGTCATTTCTCAAGGACTTGCAGCAACCTAATAAGTGACGGAGCTGGGATTTTGATTCCACTCTTTTGGCTCTCAGTTTGGGCACTCTGCAGCTGCCTCACATGCATCCACAGAAACTCTTTTGTTTGGCGTCCTTTTTCTGAAAGAAGGCCCAGCGGCAGTGCATGAATTAACAGCCGCATTCTTTATGACTTTGAGGAGACATCTGTAATGTGTATGGATGTGAGTATGAAATCAAGGAAGGAAAAATGTGGTTCTTAAAAAGAGGGCACTGGATTAGTTAAAAAGAGAAACCAAGGATGAATAAGGTTAAGCAATGATGAAGAAAAGGAGGAGAGTAATTAGAGTTCAGAGAGCTAAAGATGCAAATTTAAAGACTTCTCAGGAAGGAACCAAGGTGTGGATGGAAGAATTACATTGCAAGGGGGCTGGCTAAGCTTTAGGGTAAGTTAAAGGACTGTTGCCAATTCAATCAAATTTTATATTATTTTAGAGATTGGAGTAACAGTCCGTTAGCTGCAAAGCCCAGGATCAAGAAAAGAGCTAAAAGACAGGGCAAGTTCTGGAAGCTTAACATAACTAAGTGCTTTGGCCTAGCAAAATGTTGATGCTAGAACAGTCTTGTAGGTCATCTGCTACACTCTCCTCGCTTTACAGCTGGGGAAACTGAGGCTGCAGAAATGGCGTTAATTTTACATGTGACTGAGCTTATTGCAAGACAGGGACTTGATTATAAGTATCTGACACTCAATTCAGTGCTCTTCACAAGACTGTGGATTTATGATCAGGGCATGAATTTCCAAAACTGGTTAGAACACCAAACTTCTCCATGGCCAATCATGGAACATGGGGTATAGGATCAGGGACCTGAATTGTAAAGAACAATGAGAAAAGAAAGAGAAGCATGGACCTGGAAAAACAAACATTTTGATATAAGGCATTAAAATAGAAGATCATAGTTTTAGAGAGATAGATATATAGATATAGATTAGGTTGATAACATAGATAGATAGATAGATAGATAGATAGATAGATAGATAGATAGATAGATAGAATTGAAATAGAAGACTGGGAGATCAAGAAAGGTCATGTGGTCATAAGGAGGAGGACAGAGGAACACAGAAGCAAGAAAAGGAGCCTGAATATTGTCTGAAAATGTTTCAGAAAGACTCTTTAGTTTTATGGAGAGTAATTTCTCATTACATTTTTTTTGCATGTGTGTGTTTTTTCTTTCTTTGAAAATTTTTAACCTTTTTAAATTGAAGTTTATCATTCATACATAAACATCCATAAACAATAAGTGTATAGTATAAATTGTGAACTTACAAAACAAACATGCATATCATCCTACGGGGCTTCCATATATTACCCCACCAACAACACCTTGCATTGTTGTGAAACAATTGTTACAAACTGTGAAAGAGCATCATCAAAACATTACTACTAACTATAGCCAATATCTTACATTAGGTGTATTTTCCCCCAACTCACCTGGTTAATGGCACTCTGTATTAGTGTTATATACTTGCTATAGTTCATGAGAGAATCTCATATTTGTTCTGTTAATCACCGTTCGTCTTCCACCACAGGATTCATTGTGTTATGCAGTCCTATGCTTTGTACAATCCACTCAAAGTGTACACTGAGTAGCTCTCATATTCATCACAGAGTTGTGCTGTCATCACCTGAGTCAATTTTGGAACATTTTCATTACTCCAAAAGGAAAAATTTCATACCCCTTATATACCCCTATTGTCCTTTGGAATTGATATAATATCTTCTTTGCCATTGCTGCAAAAATATTACAATATTACTGTTAACTATAATCCATAAGTTACATTAGATGTAATTTTCCCATGGATCACCATATACTTAACACTTTATATAGGAAGAATATTCTTATACATATGCTATTAACCACAAACTTCATCCACCACAAAAATCGCTGTTCTACAATCCCTACATTATTCTTTAGCTTCTTTTCAATTGAAATATTACATCCACAGACTACCCCTTTCAGCCACAATCATATTTACAAATCAGCAGTGTTAGTTATACTCACTATAATGTATTAGCATCAACTCTATTCATTTCCACACATTTGCAATAAACCTTGTTAAAAATTCTACACACATTAAGCATCAACTCCCATTCTTAACCTGCATTTTAAACTTTTTTTGTTCCACAGACCTTTTAGCTAGTCAGGTGAAAACCATGGACCCCTTATTAAGTCCACACTATACTGTGTATTATTTAATAAATATATCACACCCATACCAACACATCCCCACAAGAATGTTTTTTTGAATTTCAATTCAAGCTCATGGACCCCTTGTTATGAACCCCTGCTCTAGAGTTTACCTCTGTGAGTTTACTCATTGTTTTAGTTCATATTAGTAAGACTATACAATATTATTCCTTTTGGCTCTGACTTATTTCACTCAACATAATATCCTCAAGGTTCATCCATATTGTCATATGCATCACTATTTCATTTCTTCTTACAGCTGAATAGTATTCCATTTTATGTATATACAACATTTTGTTTATCCATTCATCAGTTGATAGACACTTGGGTTGTTTGTACACTCATCAGTTGATGGACACTTGCGTTGTTTCCATATTTTAGCAATTGTGAATACATCGCTATGAACATAGGTGTGCAAATGTCAGCTTGCAACTTTGCTTTCAGTTCTTCTGAATGTATTTCTAGTAATGGGACTGCTGGATCATACAGCAGTTCTATATTTAGTTTTTTGAGGAACCACCAAACTGTCTTCCATCTTATTATATTTTGTTAAAACAATTTTGAAAGCTTAAAATGTGTACATTTCTATTGGAAAGGCAGCATGTTATAGTGGGGAAGGTGTGGGCTTTGACCCCTCTCAGTCCTGACTTGAAATCCTGACACCGACTCTGTGTCTGGATTCAGTCAGGAAAACAAAGTACCAAGTTATTTTAACAGAAAGAATTTAATTTAGGAAATATATTAAATAAATATTGAAAGATAGAAAAGGCTTAAAGGAAACAGCTAGGAAACACAGAAGTAATAACTGCAGGAAAGAGCTACAACACCTAGGACTAGGGGAACAAAGGGTAGAGGATGGGGTTTTTAGAACTTAGAAGCTTGGAGGAGGGGTCCTCACAGAGGCTCCTGTGAAGGCGACTGCTCATCTTGTGCTGGTCCTAGTGCCTCAGGGGATAAGAGGAGGGGCTGCCAGCTAGATGGTTATAGTATTGGTGAGAGGGTGTAATGATGCTGATTTGGGTTGTATAGAAATACACAGAAACTGGAACCAATTGCTGCTATTGGAACCACGATAGGACACCAGAAGCAGCATGGACCCTATTCCTCTTCTAGTTTTCCAGTATCCTTCTAGAATCCTCTAATGGCAGAACTAAACAAGAGCCAACCAGCAATGGGAAAATGTAGTTTGCAGAGTCTCAGACCCAGAAACACAAGAGCAGAGTGTAGAAGGGTAGGTTTGGAACTGACAGGCCATAGCCTAATACCAACACAGCCTTTCTTTCCTTTTTCTTTTTTTTAATAATAATTAAAAAAAAAA
>JAQZBX010016410.1:22817-36605 GCA_029593785.1 Cabassous unicinctus | reverse complement strand
AAAAAAAGAAAAAAGAAAAAAATAGAAAACAAAGCAAAACAAAACAAAAGTTGTGTAAGGTCCTTAACTAAATGGGCCCAGACATATCTCCCAAATACCACTTAGCTTTACCTGGATACCTTAGAGACAAAGAAACAAAAGGACATCGCGATGAGAATTTCGTAGAGCTAAATTTTATACAATTAAATGTACAATTCTGAGATTTTGTCCTTTGTATTTTTTGATGTTTAAATGGCTTTCTTTCATAAAATGATCCTGGTAATAAATATCTTCATTTAACAAAATAAAAAGTTGTTTTTCCCTTTAAAAATCCAATAATGTTTGTCTGTAAAATCCAGAAAATCTGGCAGATACTAGTTCAAGGGAATCCAGAAATGAGTAAGACACAGTTCCTGTCTCCAAAAAAGGTTATGGTATTTGGCGAATAGAAAACAAACAGCTAGAAATGCCAGATTTAGCAAATGTCCCAAATATTTGTCCCAGATATTGCATGGGACATACTTATACTAAAAAAGTATTCTTTGTTTATCTGAAAATCAAATTTAACTGACATCCTGTGTTTAAGCTGGCAACCCTATGAACAGACCCCATCCTATTTTTGGTGGCTCAGGACTAAGCTAAGCAGTGAAGGAATATCCATCAATCGATAGAGGATTCATAGATGAATTGGTACATTGAATTTTAAAGCTAGAGTGAGCATTAGAGACCATTTTGTTTCGTAGGTGAGAAAGTAGAAGCAGCGAGTAGCTGCTCGTCCATATGGCATCTTTGTGTGTTGTAAAAAGGCATCCCTTCCTTTGGAGGAAGCAGCTTTGTTCCAGGACTCACAGTAAGCAGAGGAAGGGTAGTTTTTTAGTCTCTACTTTCCCGACCCCAGCCAGGTGCTCTTTCAGAGGGTACAGCTGGTCAAATATAAATGGCAGGGAAGCGGGTGTGGCTCAATGGATAGAGCCCCCGTTTACCATATGGGAGGCCCGGGTTCGCGTCCCGAGGCCTCCTTGTGAGGGCACGCCGGCCTGCGCGGCGCGGTGGGCTGATGTGGCAAGACCTCAAAGCAAGGGGGAGATAAGCAGACACAGAGAAGACACGCAGCGAATGGACACAGCAACACAAGCAGCAAGGGGGGGATAAATAAATAAAAATAAATAAATCTTAAAAAAATATATATATATATATATATGTATATATATATATATATAAATGGCAGACCTGATGGCAGCCCAGAGGGAGGAGGTGAATTGGCCAAAGCTAGTTCCTTAGGTGGAAGGACATCTGTCTTTATCTTTCTTTGGGGTAACTATTCATCTCCCCATTTAATGCAGTTGAGAGGGAGTGTTAATCAAGGTGCCAAGGGGGCGGTGGTGCAGGGCACAGGCAGAGACAATCAGACTCCCTCCACCTGGGAATTTAATCTTGAGGGCTGTGATACAAGAAAAGGAAAACAATTGAACAGATTCAGCCCAGTGGTGGCTTTCAGTGAAGACCGCCCCTTAATTCCTGCCACTCAGCTTCCCAGAGTTGCCTTGACCCTATTATTTCTGATTCTTCTAGTCTGTGAGCTGCCCCGCCCATAGCCTTCCAATGAATTTTTTTTTTTGAGGGGGACATAATTTAATTTAAAGTCAGTCTCTGTTACTTACCCCCAAATAACCCTCTGACTCCTAACCCTTGGGTAAGAGGAATTCCCCCCTCTCCTTTCTCCCTCCCTTCCTCCCTTCCTTCCTTCCTTCCTTTATTCCTTCATATTTAGCTGAGAGCTTATTATAAAATTCAGGTACAAAATGGCACTGTTAGGGAAGCGGGTGTGGCTCAATCGATAGAGCTCTCGTTTACCATGCGGGAGGCCCCGGGTTCGCTTCCCAGGGCCTCCTTGTGAGGGCAGGCCAGCCCGTGCAGCGCAGTGGGCTAATGCAGCAAGACCTCACAGCAAGGGGGAGATAAGCAGACACGGAGAAAACACACAGCAAATGGACACAGCAAACACAAGCAGCAAGGGGGGGATAAATAAATAAATAAATAAATAAATCTTTAAAAAAAAAAAATGGCACTGTTTACAACAAGATCCAAACTGTGAATTTTTCGTCTCTGTTTCAACCCAGGTCCCTTAGGATTCCACAGCATTATCTCTAGGTTGTCCTGGGCTCTGAGTCCCTCAAGGACAAGGGCTCTAACAGGTACTCTTTCCATTCTGTAGCTCTTCATTCTCTGCCTTGTATACTCTGGGGTCCCCAAGGGTAATGGCAGTGTTAATTCATTTCCAGAGAATCTTTCTTATTTTCTTTCTTTTCCTAACCCGTATAGTGAAATTTAGGAAGGGTCTTAGAAAGCATTCGTCGTCTTCCTCATTTAGAGATAAGGAAACCAAAGCCCAGGGAAGCTAGCTGTGCCCGACAGGACACATCCAGGCCGAGGCCATGCTGGAATGTGGAATCTGTCTGTCTAGGGCTCTTTCTAGGTATTAACTAAACAAATGCTCCCTACATGCTTGCCCTGGCCTGACAGCACCTAAAGCAGATTCAAGTCCTCGCTCCCTGAGGCTTACATGCCAGTGACGTGAGTGCTGGGCTCCCCTCTTTCTTTTCTGCTTCCCTAGAGAGGGCTTGACAGCCCTTTGGGGAGGAGTTTTTCGACAGCCAACTCAAGGGCATGCCTCATGCAGGTTAATTACAGCTGGATGTTGTGATCAGCGGGCACAGATGCCAGATGCTGTGTGGATAAGGAGGCTGTTTCCTCTTCCGTGCTGCCTGGTGGCAAAGGCATTTGCATATCCAAAGCACAGAGGAGCCATGTGAAGGTTTATAAACCAAGAAATCCACCTTCCTTAGCGGTTGTTCCGTTCTGATGGGCTTAATTGCTTTGAGTCTGACAGTTCAGTTTCTCTCCTCTGCCTCTCCTGGCACCCAGTCCCCCGCGCCCCCACCAAGTGTAGTACTGAAGACAGACCGCCAGTGTAATAATTTCTACATAATTTCTACAGTAAGCATTCCATGGTTGATGCAAGGATTCTCTAAGCATCCTAGTTTCTCTGATTGTTTGAGCTCAGTGGCTATGATTACGTCACAAGCTTCTGAAATCTGGCACATTTGTTGCTGGGACAGTATTGTACATCCTTTGCCAAAAACATCCCTCTCAGCACCCTGATCCCATTTTCTTAGTCCTGTAAAGTTTCTGTTCCTCCAATGTCACAAGTTCCACTTTATTCATCCATTAATTCATTTCATTTAACAAAACTCGAAGGACTTACTATGTGCCACAGGTGGTGCAAAGGCACTGGGGCCACAATAGTGAATGAGAACTCAGAGATATCCCTTTCTTCACAGAGCTTCATGTAGTTCAGGTAGGGAGATGGACCAAACGAACAGACAAACAAACAAATGGTAAGTGCTGTGAAGGACCTAAACAGAGGATGCAAGCAGAAAATAAAGGGGGTACTATTTCAGAGCAAGTGTCAGGAAAGTCCTCGGGGGTGGGGGCATTGAAGCTGAGACCTGAAGGAGAAGAGGCAGCCATGCAAATGTCAGAGGGAAGAGGGTTCTGAATCACAGTCAAAGGCACGGTTGTGGAGCTGATAGAAAGCCTGTAGAGAGCAGAGGGCCCAAGCCCAGGTAGAGAGGGAAGTGGGACAGATCATTTGGGGGTCTCGCAGGCCCGGGAAAGAAGTTTGGATTTTGTTCTGAGAGCAGCGGGAAGCCACTGAAAGGATTAAAACTGAAATGCTGGACTCCTGTGTGTGTGTTTGGAGTTGATCATTTTTTTAAATTCCACCCACAGTAACAAAACCAAGTACATTGTCTTTGTTTTTTTGTTTGTCATTGTCTTGAAAATGGAGATAGTGCTTCACTGTGTTTTGCAGATGTCAGGAAATATTTTTAGTGATCCCTTAAGACACTTCCCTCAGGTAAGAGAAATAATGCAGCGTTTGACATGAACAACCAAAAAGATTAATAATTTCAGAGATGAGTAGATTGGAGCCATCACGGTTGAGAGTCTGAGAATTATTTTCTATCACCAAAAATGAGTGCAAATTAATGCAAAACATGCAATAGTTTCATTAAAATAGAATGAAGAAACATGCAGTAAAATATATCTTAATTTAATCCTACTATTTAAAAAATGTCAATTGCTCCTAGTCTTTCACTAGTCAAAGATTTTTTAGCATCATCGTGACACAAACTCCAACAAATCATATATCTTTCCAACCTTAAAATTCTATGAAGCCCTATTTTAATGACATTAAAAAATATCTGAAAAGCTTTACTTGACTTAATTAGGTCATTATTTTTAAATACAATAAGTAGCCTAATTCTACAGTGTTTAATAGAAAAAATACAGCTGTGGGTGCAGGTCCGAACTTATTAGGACATCAATTCTCTGCACACGAGCCATTTCCTTCATTCCTTGTCTATCACAAAATGACCTTGAATTCTAAATAGTGAGGATCTTTTAATGGGCCTTGCTCATATTATTAGTGCATATTGTGCTTAAATTACTATTGGCTGGCTATGAAAAACATTTTTAAAAAGCTTTCATTTTACAGGCCCTGGGTGCGCCGCCAGGCCCCGTGTGCAGGTACGCCGCCAGGCCCCGCAAGCCACGCAGCAGAATGATGACCTAACAGGAGAGTGACACAAGGGAGAGTCAAGACGAGACGCACCGAAAAACCAGGAACTAAGGTGGCACAGGCAGTAGGACGCCTCTCTCCCACATCAGGGGTTCTGAGGATCGAATCCCAGCGAAGAAAGGAGGAGAAGGATGAGAAGAGAGGGCAGGAAACGGACAGAGTTGCCCAGCGACTGGACACAGAAACAGCAAAAACGGGGGTGGGGGTGGTGGTAAAAATGGATAAAAGTAAATAAATAAATAAATCCTTAAAAAAAATGTATGGGGGAGGAAGGTACAGACTATTGTTGAAAGTGATACTTTGATGATGCTCTTTCATGATTTGTTAACAGATGTTTCACAACACTGTGAGGTGTTTGGGGGGGGGGGAATGTGTGGGAGCCCTGCATAGTGTTATGCATGTTTGTTTTGTAAGTTCAAAATGTTTACTGAACATTTATAGTTTATGTATGTTCATGTATGAATGATATACTTCAATAAATTGTTTTTAAAAAAAGCTGTCATTTTAACAAACAATTCAGTTTAACAAACATTTTTCACTTATTATATTCAGAGATATTGCGATAGCTTTCTCACATTGTGGTGAAATAGTCTTTTAAATTATTTCCTTTCATTTTCCTCATTTAGTCTTGTCACATTGAAAGAACTTCTAGAAGAATGGGATAAACTATTCCAATAACCTATAAAGCTTTTTTCCTGTTAAATAAAGAGATTCTACATTTACCTTACCTAATGCAAAATGACTGCCAAATGTGCTTTGGAGTCTCCATAGAGGAAAAACTTAATTTCTATGTCTCTTAGTTTCAGGGCAGAGAGAGAGAGACAACAGCCAGACTGAGAAATATCATCTGGATTCCCCTCTAACCCTTGAGTGTTTCTTCTCTGTTTGTTTTTTCTCAATCCAGTCTATGAACAAAGCTAAACAAAATAGCACTATTCAGTTCCTAGGAAGACCAAAACCGCCTTCCTCTGGGTATTACTGCAGTGGTAGAAGATGGAAAATGAGGAAAGAGTTGATGCCTATATATTCAATAATCAGAAACAAAGTCATTAATTCTGATGCTCTTGGCAGAGGTATTGAAAGGAAACTAAGATGATAAACAGTAATTTATGTAAAATTATTTAGTAACAATACTGTTTTGGGGAGTGAAAGAAGCGAGACAACTGAAAGGGTAAGTCAATGATATATTCTATCTGGATTATTTTATAGATTTTTCTAAGCATCTGTTTCAGTTATCTATTGTGGACAAAGAAAATATTCCAAAACTTATTGGCTTAAAACAACTCATTATTATCTCTCATGGTTTTCTGGGTTGATTGAGCAGTTCTTTGTAGTTGTTGTTTGGAGTTTCTTATGTGATTGTGGTCAGATGTTGGCTGGGGCTCCAGCTATCTAGAGACTTGACTGGCTGTATGACCTCGATGGCTCACCCACATCATCTCGGAGCTTAGCTGGGACTGTTGATAAAGCACCTTCACATGGTCTCTCCAGCGGCTTGAGCTTCTCATGGTATGGAGGCTAGGTTCCCAAAGGAAGTTTCCCAAGAGGGAGCATTCTTTTTTTTTTTTTTTTCCTGTTTTTAACTTTTTATTGAAGATTATCATTTATACATGTATATATATAACCAGCAAGTATATAGTAAAACTTGTTAACTTACAAATCAAGCATGCGTACAATCAAACAGTGTTCCCATATCCCTCACCAAGAGGGAGCATTCTAAGAGCCAGAGTGAAGATACAAGGATTTGGCTTCTTATGACCTAACCTCAGAAATCAGGCAACAAACACCACTTTGGCTTCACTCTCTTGGTCATGCGGTCCAGGCCCCACACAGATTCAAGGAACTTAAGGAACAGACTCCACTTCTTGATGGGGTACTGACAAGGTCAGGTCTCAAAAGAGCATGTTGGAAGGAAGATATTGTTGCAGCCATCTTTAGAAAATATGACCTGGCACAGAATTTTAAAATTATGCATCCTATTATTAATTACATTTCAGTTGCAATATATTGAGAAAGGCAGAGAGACTATAAAGACAATTTAAGTAAGAAATTGTAACTTGGCAAAATAAGAGCACTTGTTTGAAGGGGGAAAACACACACACACACACACACACACACACACACACACACTACTATCCAATAATGACAGTTTTTGGTGAAACATTCATGTGGTAGATTTTGCCGTGTGCATTACCTGTTGTATTACCTATTGACACTCTGGCAACACCGAACACCAAAGCCATCTAGAACTCCATTCATGGTGTCACTGTATGCTACCATAAGATGCCAAGAGTCCTCTCTTCCTAATTCTGTTGAGAAAACTCTACTTCTTGCTTTCAAATTGTAATTTCCTCTCAAGGAGCACTTTTTTTTTTTTTAAGATTTATTTATTTATCAACCCCCCTCCTTGTTGTTTGTGCTCACTCTCTGCTCATCTTCTTTTTAGGGGGCATTGGGAACTGAACCCAGGACATCCCTGGTGGGAGGGAGGCACCCAATCGCCAGAGCCAACCTCGCTCCTTGGTTTCCGTGTTCCTTGTTGCTTCTCCTTGTTGTGTCATCTCATTGCATCTCACCATGCCAGCCTATCAGATCAGCTGTCTGTCTTGCTCATCTTCTTTTTAGGGGGCACCAGGAAATGCATCCAGGACCTCCCACGTGGTAAGAGCGTACTCAACTGCTTGAGCCACATCTGCCTCCCAAGGAGCACTCTTTCTACCTCCTTTAAAACCTCACCTTTTCCTGCCTAGGCCTCACTACTCTCTAACATTGTTAAAGTCGGCAGCTTAGGCTGTAGTGTTGACAAATCCAAATACAAACTTTCCCCTGTGCTTTTGGTGAAAGTGGATAGAGGCAGTAGATGCATCCATAAGGATGGCTTCAGCTCTGGACTTAAGATTATCTGTCCTGAACTACCTCCAGCTCTCAGGATACTTCTATGCCCAAGATGACTTTATTGCTATGTTTTCAAATAGTTAAGTGTCTGACTAGGGCAGAAAAGTCTCAATAAGATGATTAAGGCCATACTGAAGCACAGTCACGACGGAAAGCGATGCTTCTCTACTTGCATCATTGTGCGTATCATCCTGTCCAATTTTGCGGTGGGGAGAACGAAAGTATCCAAAAGTTTACTGTTATATTAAAGACTCGGCCATCTCTTGTGCTCTGTGATTCTGGATTTGATACTGACCATGTTGTGCTTAATTAAAATCTAAACCTATATACAGAATTAATTTTATGCCAAAGAGATAGTCAGGTGATTGTTTACATAGCAGTAGGGATTTATAGCTCGTGTGACTAATGATCCAGGTCAGCCTGAAATGATAGGACCAAGACATGGGTTCTCTTATCCTGAATGTATTTTACTCTATTTGTTCCATTATCAGCAGTCTTCCTCCTTGTGATTCAAGACTCATTAGGATATGCAGAAAGCAGAGGAAAAAAATTAATACTGACAAATTTAGGGTTGCCAGTTAAAATACAGAATACTCAGTTAAATATAAATTTCTATTCAACAACCAATAATTGTAGTATAAGTATGTCCCAAATATTATATGTCATATTTCCTAAAAAGAAAATACTTATTTTTATATGAATTTCAAGTTTAAGAAGGCCTCCTGTATTTTTATTTAATATAAATCTGGGAATCCTAGTTAAAGTAGCTATTCCAAATCAGTAAGTTATTTTTTAAGTGGTGCTCAAAATCGATAAACTATATAGGAAAAGGTGTAAATGTTCATCTTACATCATATAACAAAATAAATTCCACATGGATTACCAAATGAAATGTAAGTAATAAAACTATAGTTAGAAGAAAGTATATGGGCAAATATATCTGATCTTATGACAGGGAAGAGCTTTATAGGAATGAATCCAAAAGAAATACAAGACTTGATTTTAGTTTCCTGGCTGCTAAAACAAATACCGTGCAATGGGTTGGTTTAAACAACAGGAATTTATTGGCTTATGGTCTTTTTTTTTTTAAGATTTATTTATTTATTTATTTATCCCCCCCTTGCTGCTTGTGCTTACTGTGTTCATTCGCTGTGTGTTTTCTCCGTGTCTGCTTATCTCCCCCTTGCTGTGAGGTCCCACTGCATCAGCCCACCGCGCCGCGCGGGCTGGCCTGCCCTCACAAGGAACCCGGGGCCTCACACATGGTAAACGGGGGCTCTATCGATTGAGCCACACCCGCTTCCTGTGGCTCATGGTTTTGAGTCCAGGAGAAGTCCAAAATCGAGGCGTCAGCAAGGCGATACTTTCTTCCAGAAGACTGTGGCATTCTGGGGCTGGCTTCCAGCTCTCCTTGGTCCTTGGCTTTTCTGCCACAGAATGCATGTGGAGGCCTCCTCTGGCTTCTCTCTCTGACGTCTATTTTAAGATGAGTACTCCTGCTGCTGAGTGGAGAACGCAGTGGAGGGAGGCAAGAGTGCCAACAGGCAGACCTGTTAGGAGGCCATTGCAGGAGTCCAGAAACGAGGTGATGGTGGCCTGGGATAGACGGCCAGATGGAAAGATGTATGGAGGGTGACTCCAGCACCCACCTCTTCATCTCAGAGAACCTGAATGTCTGAGTCCAGCCCAGGTACTCACAGTCCCACTGGCAACCTCCCCACTGACAGCAGTGGACGTGAAGTGGCCGCTGACAGCAATGGGCATGAAGTGGCTTGGAAAGTTGAGGCAAACATTGAGCTTTCTATTGGGTTGTTATTTTTTTCTCTGTACACAAGAGTTTCTACACAGAAATATGAATGAGAAAAACTGTATCCTTTCATGATTATTATGGTAAAATGGGGGCAAAAAGGGGCTAAGTAGCTTGTTCAAGGATGTAGATAATGGAGCCCGAAGAGATTCCAGGTGTCCTAGGTCCTGTTCCTCATCCAATATGCTGCCACATGGATCCTACAGCAAGCGGCAGAACCACCAGCCTTTGCTCAATATTCTACTCTTGATATAATTTTATTCATCCTGTGTGAAATCGTCCCCGGGTGAGAGCCCCTTTGTGTCCACAGTTGTGAAAATTTAACAGTAGATTGTAAGCCATGGCTGCAATATCCCTAGGGGCCACAAGGGGGCGCGTAATATTCCCCCACAGCCTGCCCACGTCACTGTCTCCCCAGTTCCTCTGTCTGGGCCGCTCTTACTACTTTGCTGATCTCTGTTTCTTTTTGTCTCTTCTTATGTGTTTCTTTTCCGTGTGTGTGTGTGTGTGCGCTCGCGTGTGTTAGCTTTATTTGTTTGTTTATTTATTTATTTATTATTAGAGAAGGTTTACAGAAAAATCATGTAGAAAATACAGAGTACCCATACATACCCCCCATACTCAATTCGCCCTATTATTAACACTTTGCATTAGTGCAGCACCTTTGCTACAACTGTTGAAACAATATTATTATAATTATACTATTAACTATAGTCCATAGTTTACATTAGGGTTCACTGTGTTGTACAGTCCTATGTTGTTGTTGCTTTTATTTTATTCTAGTAACATATATACAACCTAAATTTCCCCTTTTAACCACATGCAAATGTATAATTCAGTGGTGTTAATCACATTCACAGTGTTGTGCTACCATCACCACCATCCATTACCGAACCTTTTCCATCACCCCAAACAGAAACTCTGCACCAATTAAGCATTAACTCCCCATTCCCTATCCCCATCCTGGCCCCTGGTAACCTGGTATTCTGTTTCCAACTCTTTTTAACTTTTTAATTTTTTTTATTTTTTAAAGATTTATTTATTTATTTATTTATCCCCGCCTTGCTGCTTGTGTTTGCTGTGTCCATTTGCTGTGTGTTTTTTCTGTGTCTGCTTATCTCCCCCTTGCTGTGAGGTCTTGCTGCATCAGCCCGCTGCGCCGCGCGGGCCGGCCTGCCCTCACAAGGAGGCCCCGGGAAGCGAACACAGGGCCTCCCATATGGTAAACGGGGGCTGTATCGATTGAGCGACACCCGCTTCCCTGAACTTCTTTATTCTAATTATGTCTTATCGGTGATATCACATTTTGCATCACTTTTTTTTTTCTCCTTCTCTTTTTCTGTTTCCCTAACCCAATGTCCAGCCTGCCCATAGCATGAAACTAAAGGTCATTTTTAGTAGTTTGTTGTATGTTTTGGATTGTTCTTGGTTTTTATACCCTTTTAGTTAAAGGGTGTAAGTAAAACACTTTATATTTCGTTCTCCTAGCATTTCTTTATCCTAATTTATTTGCCTTTTACTTATGTGGCCATCAGTTGCCTTTCCCCCTCATAGCTGATTGGCCTTCAACAGAAAAAGGAAGGGGGACTCACCCTTGACCCAAATAAAAGAACACACAAACAAAAGGCCATCCAATTGCTAAGGAATGTCCAGGAGTGGGGCTTGAGCCTGTGTGCTGTCTCCACTGTGGGCACCTAAATTACTGCCTGGTGTAGGAGATTCACACCCAACTGGGGAAAAGGCAACTCCTTCCTTCCCTCAGTCCAGTACTTCATATTTTTTACTGTGAGAAGATCCTTCTCGGTGTCCAATCCAAATTCTCTGTAAGAGTTTAGATTGGTTCTGTCCACAGGAGAAAGATAAATAGAGGGACCTGCTGGCTATTTTACCTTCCTGTTGCCCTGAGGGGCTGCCAGTCCATCCCTTCCCTGGGGCCAGATACCCGCCTGCAGCTTCAAGCTCTAGGGTGGGGAGGATTCGAGGTTGGCTGTCAGCTGCCAGGGGAACAGTTTACATGGGCTTTAGATGGCAGCAGGTTCAGACTAAATCCGTGGGAGGAACAGGCCCATTCATCAAGAGGGTAAATTACCCTAATTGAGCAGAGACCGAATGCTTTCTAGGTAGTTTACTGTAAGGGACCTCCTAATCCTGAATGCAGTAACAGAAAACCACCGGCCATCAGATCCATTTGGTAAAGAGCATTAGCATCCACTCTGTGCGCTACTTGTTTCCAGGAAATCAGCTCTCTCTTAGCCATCAGTTCAGTGTTATTTGAGTGTTGTTGTTTTTAAAATTTTCTCTTACAAGCTTCAGAAAGAGCAGGGACCCGTTTTCTTAACCCTATCTGTATAGCAAGTGGTGTGTGGTCCAGTAAGCATTACATACTCAAACCTTTTAGACTTCCAGCTCGTGTATCTATTTCTAAATGATGGAAGCAGCTCCTCACCTCCTCCACCCTCCTTCCACTGAACAAACAACTCCAGAATTCCTTGTTAGCTGCACCCCCCACACTCCAGCTTGCTATAGGCACATTCCCTCTGCTTGTAAACAAATGAAAACGTGTCGTTATTTGCTTTATGAAAATTTTAAAAGGCCTGTTTCATGCTACCAATTGTAGCAACAGCATTTATAAATATTAATTTTGAAACAACTACTTGTTATTTAAAAATAGTTATTCAGTTCTCACGATTCAAACCCCACACACATGCAAAAGCCTATACAAGGAAGGGTCTCTTTCCCGCAGGAGGCGATGTAACATGGAGCCCTGTCAGTGGAGGCTTCAGGGCCCTCAGGTGCAGGGGCGTCTTCTAAGGCCCTGTGCCTAATTTTGTATTCACAATTTTGTGTTACTTTATTCTCAAAAAGCACGCCCCCAATTGTCTGAGCTCCAGTCTCTCCAAACCTTGAGTCCACCACCTCTGTCTCCCAGTTAGCCCATTCCTCTCCAAGCAGGCAACAAATATCATTAGTTTCTTGTATATTTTTCCAGAAATACTTTATGCAAAGTTAAACAAAAACATGTATTTATCTCCCCTTCCTGCTTATACAGATGGTCGATGTACAAAGTTCTGCTCTTTGCTTTTCGCATTTTTCTTAAGGTCAATTAATCTCTTCACGTCTTAGGTTCCTCATCTATGCTAGGGAAACAATTGTGCCTATCCCATAGGCTTCCTGGGAGGATTCAATGAGAGAACGTAAAGCGCTTACTTAGCCCATTGCCCGGCACATAGTAAGTTACTCTTCTGCTGCTGTTTTTAACGTCTAAAATATGCTACAAAGCTGCAATAATCAAAACAGCACGTACTGGTGACATAGAGCAGATGGATGGAACAAATTAGGAAGCTGCTGCAACTCAGGCTTTATTTTTGTGTACAAGATCCTGTGGCAATGGGGGAATACAAACACTGTAAAGGACGCTTGTTTCAAGGAGCTTAAAAGGAGGCACGTGTGTCAAGAATGTAATGCGGACAGAATTGCGGGAAAAAGTGCTGTGGGGACTTGGTGGGGGACGATTGTTGGCTGGAGGATGGTGGGTGCAGAGGGAGTAGAGGCCAAGGAAGCCTAAGTGGCTGAAGTGCTCTCCTAG
This sequence comes from Cabassous unicinctus, assembly GCA_029593785.1. NCBI lineage: Eukaryota > Metazoa > Chordata > Mammalia > Cingulata > Chlamyphoridae > Cabassous > Cabassous unicinctus. The sequence continues at coordinate 23,696 of JAQZBX010016410.1, read as the reverse complement.
CTGGCCTTGGCAGGATCAGCAGGAACTGGATGCATTGAGATGGTGGGGAGGATGGTGCTTGCAAGGCCGATACCATCAGATGCAAGTGGCAAATGCCGAGGAAATTTTTAGTTTAAATAAAACAATGCTTAGAAGAAAAAGTTTATTATTTAACAGAGAGTTACAGACAGGCAGGCTGTTTACCTGTGTTACGTGATCTCTGGAGTCCCTTTGACCAGGCTGCACGAGGAAATGATGGCCAGCAGCCCGGGGGCGGGGGAGTGCCACGTGGGCTTTGACTGAATTTGGCGTTACAGTTTAATGCTCACCTGCCATTAAAGGGGGAAAAAACCCAGAGTGTCAATATTAATAAAACCAATCCCTCAGGAACAAACTCAAAGTCTAAACCTTTAGCTAACACTTTATCAATAACATGTTCTAATTACATTTGAAGCTTTTAACATAGGCTTCTGTATGATAATTGCTGTAAAGCAGATTTTAGTCACAGAGATTTATTAGTTGCAATTGTTCAGGAGAAATATTAGACAGTGTCATTTGATTGCAACTGCAGATATTGATAGTAGGATGCCTGGAACAATGAGTGGGCAAGTAACATGACATATGCAAGGTGGTTGAGAGGCCTTCCAACCACTCCCCAAGGCCAGAAGGGGAGGCTGACTGCAAAGTCACATGTTGATAAAATGAAGTTGGTATCTCTATCCCAGGGATTGACAAGCCCTATGGCTAAGTCAGCTTTCAGACAAGTTCAGGCCCTAGAGGTCATGGGAATGGAGTCAATTTCAGACCTGAAGGGTAAGGGAGCCCCTGGGGCTGGGCCCACCCTGGCATGTGTAGGGTGGGCTACTTCTGGACATCCACCACCTCTTTTTTTTTTTTTTT
>JAQZBX010016410.1:0-22717 GCA_029593785.1 Cabassous unicinctus | reverse complement strand
CTGAAGTGGCTGGGCATGACGCCGTTTCTCTGACGTCCCCCGTAGATCTTGGTCATGGAGCCAACCCCAGCGCCACCCCGGAGGTACAGGTGCCGTGCTGTGGAAGCAGCTCGTGTGTAGAACCAGTTCTCATCGTAGGGAGCAAGCTCTTTATGCTTGGCCAGCTTGACGGTGTCTACCCATTCGGGAACTTTCAGCTTCCCGGACTTTTTGAGAAAGGCTGCCAGAGCTCTGACGAACTCTTGCTGGTTCACGTCTTTTACAGTAACTCCAGGCATCGTGCGGCCTCCGCGCTGCCAGCCAGGGGAAAGGGAGCGACGGGGTTTCCCGGGCGCCATCCACCACCTCTTTATCCAACTCCTTCTAGGTTTCCCTTGGCCCCCAGTCCTCACGCAGTCAGGCTGTGCTGCGTGTGTGATAAGCAAGTCATTTAGGGAAGAGCCTTTTAATTAAGAGGACAGTAACCAATTATTAAACCAGAGTCATTTATTACCCGGCCATCTGTCCAGAACCCCTCCCGGCTCCACTTCTCCAAGCCTGCATGGGCGTAAAAAGCACCCGAGCAAATGGAAAGAGAGGAGACCCACTTTCTCCTGGACTTGCAAAGTTGCATCCAGCGCTGCCTGGAAGCAGGTGAGGGCTCTAGGAGAATTTCTCAGGGCCCCTTCCATATTCTAGAAAGTGTCTTGGTTTCCTTGTCTGCCAAATGGAGACCATCATACCTGCCTCAAGGCTTTGAGATGGCTGGCACAACGGCTGGTGCAGTGAGGCGCTCGGGAAGCCTGCATATTGGGAGATTTGTGATGGAGCTGGGTGGTGACAATGGCAGTGGCAGTGGTGGTGGCAGTGGTGGCAGGACAGAGGGCATCTAAATGCTTCCTCTCCAGCAGTCCCAGCTGGCTCTCTCTCTGTTGCACCCCACAGGAGCATGTCCCCTTCACCACCACCCCCAAATGACAAGGGAGCACAGGAAAGTCACGCCCACCTCTTGCCCCCACCCCCACCAAGGCTGGATGCCAGGACCTTGTCCTAGGGAAATGCAGCTGGAGAACACAGCATCTGTTCTGGGCATGATAGGAAGAAGAGCTGAGAAAAACTGAGTTGGAAGAGGCTGGGAAGTGAACTTAGGGGTGTATTTCAATAGGCAACAGCTCAGCAAGGAGCAGACTGGGAGACATAATAAAGTAGTCAGATGCTAGTTCCTAAAAGGAAAATCACCACAGATGTGACAGCTATGAATGAAAACTAATACAGGTATGCTGGAGGCTGCTGTCAGTGATGTGATTTTCCAAAATGGTGAACAAATCCTGGCAAATAACTGAACAGAACAAAGTATAATCTTCCCTTAATTTACACAGTAGTTTCATTCTTGGAAATTTTAGTGTACATTAAAACCCTGAAAAAATTACCCATGTTTACATATAAAAGGAAATTACATTCTAAAGCTCAGATAACTATAAATAAATTTTCACCTCTATAAATATGTAATGGGGCATTTGAAAGTTGTGTGGGGCATGGGGTAAGTAATGTGCAGGACCATATCAAAGTCAGCAAAACAGCAAACTGCCTGGAGCCCCAAAGTCTGCTTGCTAGGAGTGAGCCCCCTGCCATCATTGGGACCACCAGAAAGTCTCCACATGTTGACAAAATGTACCACGCTAATGCAAGGTGTTGATAATGGGGGGAAAGTATGTGGGAACTCTGCATTCTCTGCATGATTTTTCTGTACACCTACAACTTCTCTAATTAACAAACACACACACACACACAAAACACCCCACACTTTCCCAAAATGCCCCTTAGAGGGTAATCCTAAGCCAGGCTAAAAATTAAAATGTGACTCAAACTCAAATATAAGAACACCTTGAGCCAATCAGGAAATTTTGAATATGAACTGGATATTAGATGATACGAAAGAATTACTGTTAATTTTGTTAGGTATGGTAATGGCATGGTTTTATGTAACAAAACATTTTAACACACATATAATAATACAACAAAAGGAAAGAAATCTCAGAATAAAACCTCAGTAGTGGCCATCCGAGTACAATATGTTTATGTGCTTTATAGAAACTACTTCTTGGGGCAGCTGCTCAGCCCACAATGGCTCCTTCTTCTCTAACCTCAATACAGTGAGTGAACCCTCATTCAAGGTGAACCCTCAGGGGAGTCTGTGTTCCAGCTCCCTCTCCCCCACCTTGGCTGACTGCTCTACACATGACCCAGGTCGAGCCCATTAGATCCTCCTTCGTGGGAATTTGGCAATTTTAACTGAAAGGTGAGCCAAGGTGAGGTGTGATAGCTGAGTCATGTTGATGGCGACTACAGGAGAAGAGCCGTCCACTGCACTAGGGCTACCCTGTTTCCTGCCCTTCTTCAGGCTTGGTAATTCAGTCCTTCCTGGTTTCTATGAGACGCCACGAAATCCTTCCCAAAAGTTCCATTGTGCTCAAGCTAGCTAAAGTTAGTGTCTGTTATTTACAACTTAAGGATCTTAATAACATTCATTCTGGAGGCAAATAATATATCAGGAGAGGATTTACAGACTACAGATCAGCTGCCATAGATTAGTTCCCTTGGAGAAGTTGGAGAATGATTAGGCTCCTCAATTTGGTTATAATTAGATACATACCATTGAACTTGATGAATTGTCTCTCTTTGCATGTATGGAAATTAGCATTTAGGTAGACGAAAATAACCAGGGTGGCCAGCCTCTAAAAGGGCTCCCAATGGTGCCTGCCTCTCGGTCATGTCCTTGCTCAAGCCCCTCCCATAGTGAATAGGACTGACTTGTGCAACCAATAGTATATTGTGGAAATGATGGCTTGTGGCTCCCGGGGCCAGGCAGCTCATAAAAGGCAGCAAGGCTTCCACCTGGTTCTCTCTGGTTTCTGCTGGGAAGGAAGCTAGTGCCACTTGATGAGGACACTCAGGCAGCCTTGAGGAGAGCCTTCCTGCCAGCCATGTGAGTGGGCCTTCTCGGAAGCAGAGCTTCCAGCTCCAGTCAAGCCTTCTAATGACTGCAGCCTCCACCAACATCTTGACCGTGTGAGCAGCCCTGAGCCTGAACCACCCAAACTAGGAGATAATAAATGTTTATTGTTGTTCTGAGACTCTAGATTTTGGGACAGTTTGTTACACCCTGATAGATAAGTAATGCCTATGAGAAACTAGATGGTCTACCTCACATTCCTCTCCAGTTATATCTCTGGCTTCATCTACTAGTGTCCTTCATCTCTTTCCTTTTGCTTCAGATACTGACTGTTCTGCTTTCCCTGGAATATGCCAGGCACATTCCATCCTTGGACACCTCATATTTGTGGGTGTCTCTGCCTGGACCATTCTTCCCCTAGATACTCAAAGGATTTTCTCCCTTGCCTCCTTCAAGCCATGGCTCTAATCTCACCCACTCGGTGAAGCCTTCCCTGATCACTGCATTTCAAATTGAAGCCCTTCCCCTCCCCTGGCACTTCCACCCCACCTCCCCTGCTCTATTTTCTTCATGACCCCATCACCATCTAACACCACACATCTTACTTATCCGTCTTTGTCATTAGCGCCATGAGGGCAGGGATTTTGTTCATTCCATCCTTAGGGTCCAGAACAGTGCCTAGTATACAGAAAGTTCTTAATTCTTATTTGCTAATTTATGAATAAATGAATTAATCCAGCTAACTTTAAAAATTAAATGCATTATATGCGTTCCTTGTAGAAAAATTAGAAACTACGACAAGCCTTAGGAATGAATAAGAACCACCATCTGGAGAGATCCAGTACTAACACTTTGGTATATCTCCTTTTGTTCTGTTCTCATCAATGCCCTTTGGGTTGTAAGGAATGGAAATCCATTCTGGCTGACTCTAACAAAGGGGTATTTTTCAAAGGATGAAGCAAACTACAGGGAAGCCAGAGGGCACAAAGTACCTCTGGGTCTCAAGGAAACCACATGCCAACAGATGCTGCAGCTGCTCTCCCGGACTCTGTGGGACCTTATAACCTTCCCCCATCCATCTCTGTCACCTCTCTTTCCTTGCTCTAATCTTTTCTGTGCAAATTACTTTCCTTTGCTCACTCATTAGTTCACACATGGCCCTCATGTCTGCCCTGGAACCTCTAGGATTTTTCAGTGCAGCTGGTTCATTCTTTCATTGTCCCAATTCCAAGTTTGCAACAGAAGTCTCTGTCTGATGGTGCCAGCTTGGACTAGGCATCCTCATGGTGTTGGACAGGGTCATATTGGAATAGTCAGTAGATTTGCCTCTTCAATTGACTATGAGTAGTGGAAGCAATGACATTTGTCTGATGCCAAAGTTATTTTCTATGTAAACACATTCTTTTCTTGCAAAAACAGAATCATACCGCATATTTTATCTTCTAATGCTAAATTAAGAAAATTTTCCCAAGTCAATAAACTTATTTTACATTGTTATTAATGACTGCATAGTATCACACTATGTGAATATATCTTCCTTTATTTAAGCAACCCCTCAATGTTAGATGTTTCCTTTTTTTTTTTTCTATTTTGTACAATACTGCAATGAATATCTTTATATTTAAATCTTTGTGCACAGTGATAATTATTTTCTTAGGATAAATTCCTGGAAGCAGAATTAGTGGTTTAAAGAATATGACATTTTAAAAACTTTTAATGTATAACATCAGGCTGTTTTCCAGAAAATGTGTTGAGAGTAACAGTCTCCCAACATCTTTGCCAGTATCTAGTGGGGTATTTTTGGTCAGCCCAAATTGAAATGATTAAGAAATATCTTCTAGTGGCTTTAATTTCTGTTTGTGGAATGAGGTTGAATTTATTCCATGTATTTGCTAGTTATATGGATTTCTTATTTTGGGAATTATCTATTCATTCACTATGCCTAATTTTCAACCGAACTCATTTTTTCTTACTGATTTGTATTAATGCTCTACCTTAAGGATATTAACTTCTCATATGCTATAGCTATTTTTTATGGTTTGAGTTATATATTTAATTTCATTTACAATGATTTTTGAAACACAGTAGTTTGAACTCTATCAAAATTTGCCTTTGTGGTTTCTTTCAATCCTTTTATGCTTAGAGAGTTTCCCCATTCATAGAGGGGATAAACTATCATGTTTATATCCTTTTATTTTTTTTCCCAATGGCTGGTGTTTTTATATTAAAAATGTTGATCTGCATGCTCTCATTACCTTTGGTATGTTAAAATGGCTGCAAATTCTTAGCAACTCTTACCTTTGAGAGGTGGAGTCTAATTCACCTTCCCTGAAATCTGGGCTGGACTTAGTGACTTGATTGACCAACAGAATGCAGTAGAACTGATGTTCTGGGAATTCTGATCCTCAATCATAACCTTGTTGCACAGGCTCTTAGAATCCTGAGTTTCTATGAAAGAAGTTGTACTACCTAAGTCCACCATGCTAGAGAGGTCACGTGGCAGCACTTGACCAGTCCAGCTGGCCATTCAGAATTCAGGCCATTTCCACCAAGGTGCCAGATATGTGAGTGAAGCCACCTTGAGCTTGCCATCCCAGCCTATGTGCCTACCAAGTGCCATCAGGAAACCGCTGAAAACACCAAGTAGAGCAGAAAAATCATCTAGCCAAGCCCTGCCCAAATCCTTGACCCCTTAAACTCATGAGATATCTTATTTACAGTTGTTTTAAGCCACTAAATTTTAGGGTAGCTTATTACACAACAGTAGTAACATTACCTCTTGCCTAGAGTGTTGTAATAGAAGCTGTGAGATATGGGGAAAGTACTAGAGTCGGAGGGAAATGGAAGAGTCAAGAGCTTCAACAAGAATATTTTCATCAATTGGTAATACCTAATGATATTAAAACTCGCAGGGATTACAGTTAATGTAATAGAAAAAGAGGCTAATCAACCCCAAATCCAGCACATTTTCAGAAATATATATATATATGTGCATGTGTGTCGGGGGGTATGTATGTATGTATATATATTCAATTGAAATCTATGGAGCACTTTTTATGTACTGGACACAATTGACACAGATTTTCCTCAATTAATCCTCACAGATTCCCTATAAGTAAAATTTACTTTTTATTAGAGAAGTTGAGGTTTACAGAAAACCATATACCCCCTCACACACACAGCTTTCCCTACTTTAAAAAAAATTTTTTTAATTAGATAAGTTGTAGGTTTACAGAAAAATCATGTGAAAAATACACCATTCCCGTATACCCCCCATTATTAACACTTTGCGTTAGTGTGCTACCTTTGTTACAATCGCTGAAACAATATTATTATAATTATATGCTATTAATTGTAGTCCATACTTTACATTAGGGTCATCATAGCCACATTTTATACATGAGGAAATGAAGGCTTCGAGAGGTTCAGTATGTGCCCATTTGTCCATGATTACAAAACTAGCTTGTGGGAGTACTGGGGGTTGAATCCTTGCTGTCTGAGCCTGCTCCCTTGTCCTCAGGACTCGACTCCTTTCCTCTGCCTCTGAGCGATGGCAGTGCTCTGAGATCAGCTTGCAGAAAGTGTCCCTTGCCCAAGGGACAGCCTCTTCCCACCAGATCCTGCCATTTTAAATGTCACTAGTCAATATAGTCAGACACTCTCCGAGCTCCCTTCCAGATCTTACAAGTCTATGTTTCCTAAAACGGAGCCTGGCAACATGGACAATGTAAAGGAAAATGAGTGGCTCCTTGGAGCGCCGGATTCAGAATGCCTTTTCCCACGCCGGGCGTTGGTTCCAGGCAGCTGGAGGTAAAGTTGCTTAGGCAGGAAGGTCCCAGAGGGGAAGGGTCATGTCTAATTCAGCCCTGTATCCCTAGAGCCCAACCTCTCAGGGCATGTTTGATGTATAAGAGAAAGCTCCTCCAATCACAGTGGCATGAGCTGAGAGCCTCTAGCCCTCTGAGACTCCCAGCCATCTCTGAGAGCTTCCCAGAATGCTACCTTACACACGTCCAGGAACAAGTCACTCTGCCTTATCCCCGAGCCACTGCCTCAGCCATTGACCCCCAGGGTATTTCTACTGGGTACAGATGCCCTGCTACAAAAGCCACTGGACACTCCTCTGGTTTCAAGGGAGGACACACGGATCTCTGCTCTGCTGCTTCAGGCTCTTCCCATTTCTACTACATCACTGAGACCAGGCTGTAAATCTTAAAGATAATTTCTCTAAGTCTGGGATTAATGAAAGGAAAATACGAAAACTGAGAATTACCAAAGACTCTTGCCCCATAAGAGGCTCATCTTTAGGATATATAATATATATTTTTAGGAGGTACTGGGGATTGAACCCAGGACCTCATGCATGGGAAGCAGGCACTCAACCACTTGAGCTACATCTGCTCCCCTGGGATATGTTTCTTTGCTTGTCTCTTGGCCTGCCTCCATCTGACAAAGGACAGCCCTCCCCCTGCTCCAGCATATACTCATATCCGCAATATTCCAGACCTCTCAATGCCTGAAGGAGCCAGGTGAAGAGCTGCCTTACCCTGAGGAGAAAGACCAATTTTTTCCCTCCCTAATGCAAGTCCCTCTTCCTTGTATCCTTATAAGCAGAATCACAATTAAATTCTTTCCAGGTGGTTGACAGTGGGAGTATCCATTTGCATCAAGGGCAACGCCCCCCTCTCCCCCATCTAAGGTGTTCCTGGTCCAAGTAAGACAATCCCAGAATGATCTGACATTAACCCATTCCTTCAGTTGCGTTTTCCAGTCTGATCCATTTATGCCTTGTTAATGAATGAATGAATTTTCAATCATCCTGATTCCAACTAATGAGTCCTACATCAAACATCTTCTTAAGTATTCAAAAGGCTTCCCCTTTACACCAAAGCTTATGAATTCTAAACACAACTCCCAACTCCATCAACACCAGCCTCCCCTTCTCTGACCACTGTCTGTTTCTCAAGCCCAAGATCATTAATCACTCTGCCGCCCGCCAGGCCCTTTCTGTCAGCAACTGTTCCCCTCTGACCCTCCTGTCAGTCTTTCTCCCTCAGCCCAGACCCTAAAGAGCAGAGCTGAGGTGCTCACCTGTCGGAATGGGGTAAAACCGAAAAATCAGTGGGATTGTGGATCTCCTCCACTGCCCGCTCTAGCTCCCAGGCAATTCATCCTTCTACTTCTCAATAACCATGCCAGGACTTAACACATTTGGATTTTGAATTTCCTTCTGGGATCGGTCAAGGGTAAGTAATGGTGAGAGGAAATGGGAAAGAACTTAGGGAAAACAACAGCTACAAGTGCAGAGCCCTGCAGAGCTTTGGAAGCACTCTGATGCCTGGTTGCAGCAAGCCCCCTGAAAAGTTCTCCAACTTACACTCAGATTGCCATTGGGAAGAAAAAAAGGCAAAGCTAAATGGAAATGCAAAGGAGAGGCAAATTGTGATGCTTTTTTTTTTTTTTTTTAAGATTTATTTATTTATTTTATTATTTATCCCAACCCCACCCCCTTGTCACTTGTGCTTGCTGTCTGCTTTCTGTGTCCATTGCTGCATCTCCCTTTGTTGCATCATCTTCTTGCACAGCTCTCCACGGGCACAGGCCATCAGCTGTCCGTGGCCACCGGCCAGCTTGCCCTCACCAGGAGGCCCTGGGACCCGAACCCAGGGCCTCCCATATGGTAGACAGGAGCCCAACCACTTGAGCCACATCTGCTTCCCTATGATGCTTTTCTTATAGGTCCTTTGCTTCAATTTCTTTAAAGCCTGCTGCATGATTTCTTCCAGGTCCTGGTCACACTGGCATGAATGAATTGGGTGACTAGTGTCTCAGTAGGAGGCAAAATTGTAAAGCAGACCATTCTTGTCTTTTCTGAGCTCCTGGCAGCATTAGTCCTTTGTGCTAAAAGGAGCAAGGGCCTCCCTTCCACTCTCAGGAAATCTGCTTTAATAGTGGCCTGCTGGAAAATATGCCCCATCCTTTGTCATCTAAAACCTTAGTGACTCTAATGGTAGGAATTGCAGGCCTGATAAGAAGGGAGGGTGTTCTATGGAGGTGGGTAGAGGAGATATTTTTAGGCAGGCAGAGCCTCAGAGAACCCATCAAATCACAGAGGCCCGCCCACTCTACCTGTATGTCAGCTTTAAATTTGAACTGAATTTTTGGTGGCACAAAAGACACTGTGCCTCCAGCCACTGGGAGGTCCTCTCCTCCCATTCTGCTGCCTCCAGTTATTCAGTCCCTCCAGCATCCAGGTGGTTCCAACTCAGCGTGAAGGACCAGCCTCACCGGACTGCCCACATGTCCCAGCTGAGGGTACTGGCCCTGCCCATCCCAGAGTTTTCCAGGGCTGCTGACACAGCTGCTCCAGAAAGAAGACTTTAAAGTATGTTTTCTCATGGGTTCCTCAGAGTAAAAAGGTTTGGATGTTAGAATAGTGACATCTAGTACTTCAGGAAAGCCAGGCCAACTCCCCAATCTCCATGTGGACCATTCCAGAAAATGGGGCACAATATCAGATAAGTGAGGTGAGGTAGAATGAGCAGGGGTAAAATAGTCAGGAGACATGGTTTCTGGTCCTGGACCTACCACTCAATAGTCATGTAACCTTGGGAACCACTCTCCCTCTCTGGACTTCAATGTCCTCCTCTGCAAAATGAGAAAGGCAGGTAGGAGGTATCTAAATTTCCTTTTTTTAAAAAATAAAAACAACATTCTCAATTAAAGGTACTGGATACATATAAATTTTTTTTTGACTCTTGCAATATGTTACACTATATATTTGGTTCATAGTAATGCATTCATACAGTATTTGTCCTTTTGTGTCTGGCTTGCTTCGCTCAACATAATGTCCTCCAGATTCATCCATGTTGCCATATGCTTTACAACTTGATTTCCTCTTACAGCTGCATAATATTCCATCGTGTGAATAGACCACAGTTTGTTTATCCATTCATTTGTTGATGGACACCTGGTTTGTTTCCAACTTTTGGCAATGGTGAATAACGTTGCTATGAACATCGGTGTGCAGATGTCTGTTCGTGTCACTGCTCTCAGTTCTTCTGGGTATATATTCAGTATTGGTATTGCTAGGTCACGTGGCAAGTCTATATTCAACTTCTTTAGGAACTGCCAAACAGTCCTCCACAGTGGCTGTACCATTCTGCATTCTTACCAACAGTGAATAAATGTTCCTATCTCTCCACATCCTCTCCAACACTTGTAGTTCTCTGTCTTTTTAATAGTGGCCATTCTGATAGGTGTAAAATGATATCTCATTGTAGTTTTGATTTGCATTTCCCTAATCATGAGTGATGTTGAGCATTTCTTCCTGTGTTTTTTTACCATTTGTAATTCTTCTTTGGATAAATGTTTACTCAAGTCTTTTGCCCATTTCTTAATTGGGTCATTTGTCTTTTTATTGTTGAGCTGTAACATCTCTTTATCTATCTGGGATATTAAACCCTTATTGGATATATGATTTCCAAATATTTTTTCCCATTGAGTTGGCTGCTTTTTCACCCTTTTGACAAAGTCCTGTGAGGTGCAAAAGTGTTTAATTTTGAGGAGGTCCCATTTATCTATTTTTTCTTTTGTTGCACTTGCTTTCGGTGTAAGGTCCAAGAAACCACCACCTACTACTAAGTCTTGAAGATGTTTTCCAACATTTTCTTCTAGTAGTTTTATGGTCCAGGCTTTTATATTTAGGTCTTTGATCCATTTTGAGTTGATTCTTGTATAAGGAGGGATATAGGAGTCCTCTTTCATTCTTTTGGTTATAGATATCCAGTTGTCCTAGCATCATTTGTTGAAGAGACTGTTTTATCCTGTTAACATGGACTTTGTAGGTTTGTCAAAAACCAGTTGACCATATAGGTGAGGGTTTATTTCTGGATTTTCAATTCTAGTCCACTGATCGATGTGTCTATCTTTATGCCAGTACCATGCTGTTTTGACCACTGTAGCTTTGTAATATGTTTCAAGGTCAGTCAGTGACATTCCTCCCATGTTGCGCTTCTTTTTTTAGAATGCTTTTGTCTATTCGGGTGCACTTTCCCTTCCAAATAAATTTGGTAATTGCCTTTTCTAATTCTGTAAAGTAAGCTGTTGGGATTTTGATTGGTATTGCATCAAATCTATAAATCAGTTTAGATAAGATTGACATCTTCATGATATTTATTCTTCCAATCCATGAACATGGAATGCCTTTCCATCTAAATTTCCTTTTAGGGGTCCAACATAATCATGCATCTGTGTGGAGATATAGGCTGACTCAGCAGAGTTTGAAATTTTAACATTCCCATATTTGAGGACATATTTTATTAATATTTTAGGCAGAAGTGTTTTGGTATATTTGGGAAAAGTGGGGGGGAAGGGTTGGGTAGTACCTCAACCACTTTACTTTCTGGTATAGACACAGCTTAAAGGTTCAGATTAATTTTGGGGGACTGGCAGCCAAAATACTTACACCTCTCGTCTGCTCTGAGGTGATTTTCTGATGTTGGGGACACTATTTCTATTCCATCTGTTCAGTTAGATCACTCTTTGCTGAAAGGGTTAGAAAACCCAACTCAGACTAAAGCCAAGTAGAGAAAAGGCATTATCTCATATTTCTGAGCCTGTGTCACTAAGACCCATTTCTTTTCTCTCCCCTCAGCTTTGCATCCTTAGTGTTTTCTCAAGTCTTAGATAGGATCTCCCTTTGTGATCACAAAAGAACTTCCAGAAGCTTCCAGGACTATGTGCATCCAATTAAAGCCTATGTTAGTTGGGATATTTTGGGTTGCAAACCTGACTCAAATTAGCTTAAATGATAAGGAAAAATTTCACATTATAAAATATGAAATCCAGAGATATAATGAGACCCAGGACTGTTAATTAAGTGCCTCAACAACGTCATCAAGGAGACAAGTTTTTCCACTCCTTCATCTTCAGAGTGTCAATTCTTCCCTCAGGATGGCTCCTCTCATGGTCACACAACAGCTGTTGAAATTCCAAATGTCATGTCCAGATAGTGCAATGTGTAGAGAAAGAAGTGGAACTATCTTTTCCTTCAGCTCTTTCTACTGAAAAAAGGAAATGTTCCCCCAAAATCTCCTAGAAAACTTCTCATGTCTCATTGGACAGAATTGTGTCACATGCCCTTTTCTCAACAAACCACTGGCAAGTGGAATAAAATTACCATGGTTAGCTTAGAGCAGTGGTTCTCCACCAGGGGAGATATTGCTACACACGAGCCATTAGGCAATGTCATTAGGCATCATGTGTCCGTGTTTGAACCAATTACCATTTACAAAAGAATGGGGTACAATGATTGGCTTAAGCCTAGGTCACATATTCTACCTCTGAGCCAGGACTGAGTCAACTCTGCCTGAAGCACATGAGCTGAGAGTCTGTGAAGAAAGGGTGATAATCCAGAGAGTCCTGGGAATTGAAATCAAGATTAGATGGATAGATGCTGGGCGGCAAAAACAACAGATGCCCACCACACCACTTGTCTCACTGAGAGACTATGGAGGTAGGAATTGTGTTTGCACATGGACCCAAAAGAGTTGCAGCAGCAGCAAGGAGTCGGTGGGACTGGCTGGGGACACTCTTGGCTGGCTTCTGTGAATTGGTCATCCCACATGATGGGCAGAAGCACTGTGGCTTTAATTACTTTCTTCCAACCAGCACTTTTCACTTGAGGAGATGCTCAGTCAGCCTGGCAAAATGAAAGCAGGAAGAGCAGAGAAGGGGGAGGGAGAGGAGGAGGTGGCAGCTAAGAAGAGTGCAGAGAGAGCCAGCACTGGGGCACAGGTGTACTGTTGTCCCCACCCCCAGACGGCTTCTCAACCCCGGAGGCTGATCTCCACTGACTGCCTCACCCAGCCTGCCTTGTTCTCTCGCTTCCGGTTGGGTGTGGCCAATGGGTGGCATCAGTAGGGGATTAAAGAGAGGGAGGGAGGAGAGACAGAGGTTGAGATATTTATTCCTTCTGCTGCCTTCCTGCTTTGTCACGGTTTGTTGGGTGGTTCCTCTTCCACAGCTTCTGCTCTCGTTTAGGCTCCTTAACATCACTTCCTCCCCTTTCTACGTCAGGCCTACAGGTGGTACTAACCCCTTGTTTTTGCCTACTTGGGTGGCTCAAGGCTCCTCATTGGTTCTTTTAGTCCTCCTTACACATCTGTAAATAGTGCCTTCATTAGGATGTCTCTTCAAAAATCCCAGCTCAGTGAGTTGTCTGGTTCCCACGAGGGACATGAATGATACAACAGGCAGGTGACAAGTCAGGGCCACCTGAGAGGAACACAAGAACCACTCATGCTAGACTGTCATGTCACGTATCACAGTGTTGATCTGGGTGCCTTCATCACACTCACACACATGAATGCGTTGCCTGAAGAATGGCCGCTCACACCTGTCTTTAGGAACTAGCCGCCTTGGAAAGCCTAACAGTTAAAATGATGAACGTGAAGGTTATTTTTTTTTTCTTCTTCCAATGTCTGCCAAACTCTTTTCCCTATTTTCTAAGTATATAGGAAGTGTGCTAACCATGGTGTAGTTGACAACAGTACCTAAAATCTTTTCAACACCTACAGTGTGTTAGACATTGCGCCAGCAAAGGTACATGCCCTATTGCTCTTATACGTTAGATACTATTGTGATTCCCACTTTATAGATGAGGGAACTGAGGTTCAGGGAGTCAAGTTGTTCAAGACCAAACAGCCAGTAGCCAGCTAAGGTAGGTACTACCAGTGGTCACTGATATTTCTTATTCTCCTCCTCTTCCTGTTTGCATGGAAACCTGTAATTCCCATCTCTCTTTGCAATCGGGTAAGGTCTTGTGACAAGTTTTGCCAGTGCGCTGTGACTTCAAGTGACAAGTTACTTCTGGGCCAACACATTTCGAGCCAGTATGTGATCTTCAATGTTCAATTCCTCTGCCATAGCAGTGGTGGAAGCATGTGCTGAGCTGGAGCTGCCATAGGATTAAAAGTACTGGATTACTCAACCACTACATTAAGGCATCTACCCTTCAGAGTCACTTGGACCTGCACTGACTTTGTAGAAGAGCCAAATAAACTTTTATTGTGTTAAGAAACTGAAAATTTGATACTATCTGTTTCCACAGCAAAACCGTGGAGGAGTTGGGACGAAAACCAAGTCTTTCTGAGCCAAAAGCCAGAGTCCTTAACCACTGGAAAATATACTTCTCCCTGCCTCTTCCTCCAAGAAGACTTCTTAGAAGATGTGGCATTGGAAGGATGGAAGAAAGGGGACATAAGAGAGGAAAGCAATATTCCTTGGGACTATTGTTAGAGGAAAAAAAGAGTTAGGAAAGGGATTAGTGATTAGTGGAAAATCACACCTGTCTGTTCTTTGCTCCCCATATTAATCAAAAATCAAGAAAATAAAAAGGAGGAATCCTTAGAGATTTTTGCTTTCAGCCAGAGAATTGATTGTGGCTGCTCCTCATTGAAAATAATTTTGCAGCGGATCTCCAGGGAAGCATAAATGGGAATGCTCTCTGCTTTGGAAGAGAAGCTCCAAGCTACAGCACTTCTGCCTGCAAGCAGGTCAGAACCTCCACCCACGGTCATTATCTCCCTGTGTGGCTTATCTCTTTATTAGTTCAATAAAGACAATTTATTGGTTTAAGGCCATTTATTAGTCTTAACCATCTCTTCCTTTCAGCCCTCTATCATCCACCACTCGTGAATCCTAGGGATCGACAGGCCATGTCTTTGCATGAGTTTGGAAGGATCCCAGGTAATGAGTCCAGTGTCCACTGATCTAAAGGCACTTTGTTGAGTAAATCATAGTCTCCCAAGGTTATGAGAAAAACTGAGTTTAATGGGATTACATTAGAAATCGAGATGCTAAAGTGTCCTCCTTCTCTTAAGTATAAAAGATAATACTTCCTAGTTAGAAAAAAGGTTTGGCAAAGAAGTGGCACTTATTGTCCTCACATATCCATGTACCTATGGATGAATACACAGCGTCCAGTCTTACTCATTTCCGACTAAGTGTACAGGGGTCCCCAAACTGTGAGAGGATTTGCTAATTAGCATCTTGTTTACACATTTATTGTCAACTATAATCACTTGTTTATTAGAATACAGTCTTCCCTGTTTATTACAGTCATTACGGTCTGTCAGGAAGAGATAATGTGCTTGAATTTCACAAGTATGTGTAAATGGTACAAATCTTGCCAGCCCTAGCTAGAACCAACTCTCAATGAAAATGCTCAGAGCAGATGATTCTCAAGGAGGCAAAAGGTTTTATTTTAGCTAGTAAGTAGTTATCCTGCCCACTAGAACCGCAAACATTCTCCTAAGTAAGGAATCTGCAGCAAGCTCCTTCTTATTTAGCACTAACCCAGGCATTGAGCTAAGCCCCTACTTGATATGTTTGCTCTCATTCCATTCGTACAATCTTCTAAAGTAGAAGCTAACAGTTTTATTTTCTAGATAAGGAAGCCAAGGCTCCGAGAAGTCAAGTGCTTTACACTGAAGGACATGCCTAGGATTCACACCCAGTCCCTTCTTACTACAACATGCATGCTTTGTTCACACTAACACACAAACACACACACACTCCATGATCACACTCACTGGCCCCATATAAGTGAATTGGGAGGGAATGTTGGCTGGACCAGTATTTCTGGGATGTAACTGCAGGAGTGTGTATAAAGGGGAAGGGCAGACAGGACTGGGGAGGTAGAGTCTTTAGATTAGGGAAGGAGAGCAGACATATGGCACCATGTTAAGTGTGGGAGCTGGTGATGGGAAAGGTTATTGTTTGTTGAGGAATGGGGATTGGTAGACCAAAATTTGTTCATCTGGTTGTTGTGGAAGGTTGGACAACCAGGAAATTTAAAAAAATTATTAGTTAGCTCTCTGATTATATTTATATTTATTTTTTTAAAGATTTATTTAATTTATTTATCTCTGCCCCCCAATGTTTGCGCTCGCTGTCTGCTCTCTTTGTCCATTTGTTGTGTGCTCTCTGCATCTGCTCCTCTTCTCCAGGAGGGACCAGGAACTGAACCCAGGACCTCCTGTGTGGTAGGCGAGAGCTCAATCACTTGAGCCACATCTGCTTCCCTGATTATATTTAATCCTTTGCACTTTTGCAGATGCTCTGGGGGACAGAGATTTTGGCACATAAAATGGGCTCTACATTGATTGGCCTCTGGCTGGGTCAGTATAAGTAGTTGGGGCTGGTGGTGATCATAATGGAAGTAGTCAGTTGTTACTAAGAGTTTACTTGGTGCCAGGTACCATGCAAAATGTTTTCTATTAATTTTTCTCATTTAACCTTTATTCAACTCTATGAAGTTGTTGTTGTTGTTTTGTTTGGTTGGGTTTTTTTGTTTGTTTGTTTGTTTGGTTTTTAGGCTGAGGGCAAACAGGCACAAAGAGGTTAAATAAAATAGCTAAGGTCATACAAACATGAAATATCAGAGTCAGAATCAAGACTCAATGTCACACCCTAATCAGACTAACAGAATTCTAAGACATGCCCCCCACACAAAGTACTCTTTATTACCCTGGCCCCAGGTTATAAGACTGCATCCTGGATTTCAAGAGGCAGGTTTGCTTTTCTTACTTATTTATATTGAGATATTTGCTTATATACAGTAAAGTGCACAAATCTTATATGGCTAGCTTAATGGAATTTTGCGTAATTACATACCCATGTAACTGCTTTCTGTATAGATAACTGTCTATTCTGAAATGATAGAAATGATAAATATTACAGGAAGTGTGGTCACAGATTTCATTTTAGTCATATGGTATACACGTGGATGGTATATTATGTACCTTCTCATCATTCATAGAACACAGGTCTCCCCTGTCTTGAATGGTGTGTGAATTCAGACGCAGTGAGTGTAGGAGCTGCACAGCGTAAACCAGAACATGTTGGGACTTTGTGTTTCTATTAATTCTGCTTCATATCTCATGCCCAGATAAACTTTGGTGCTCTCCACACAGGGGGACTTGACATATCCTGTGAATTTCCCTGGAGAAAGAGGTTATATAAATTCAAGGTTTTATTATTGTTATGTATGTATCTAAAAATCAATATTTCTATCTGTCTGGCTATTGATCTACACGTGCATATCAGGTAGCCATTTAAAACAGGCTCTTTTAAAACCATGATGCATTAAATGGGCTCTGTGTTAAAATAGGTTATGTCAACAGGGCCAAAGTTTGCAGGATGTGGGCATCTTTATACACATATGAATTCAGGGAGTTTGAGGTGTGAACACAGATTATATTTCTATCTAGGACTTCAAATGTGTGTGTACATGTACATATCAGACACTCATAATTACATGTGTAGGCATATGCAACTTGAACAAAATGATCTGTCACCAGTGATGATTCTGTCTCCCCATGGAGGACAAAAGCCCTCATGCTCTGGGACCAGACGTGGAGTGGACACATCAGAGGCACATCTGGAGGAGCCCCGGGAAGCTTTTGAAACCACCCCTCCTTTTGTCTCAGCCTGACTCTGAGCAGGCAACTGCCCTCTCAGCACAATTGAGAGGCAGATCCCGTCCATCATGTCCACTGCCTCATTGCAGGCTTACTGAATATTTAATAATACCATTTGCTTTCCCAGAAAAAGAGCTCAGAGACGCCTGCACAGTCATGGGTCTAGGTGGTGGGCAGCAGGGCTGGTGCTAACATGAAGCAGACTGGCCAGGCTTTCCACTCCAGGAGTATCCCCCATCTGGAGACCCTGAACGATGGCTCTGAGCTGAGGATATGGCAGGGAGAGTAGGACACCTGGGTGGTTTCATGCACCAGTCAGGAGCCTAAGGAAGGAAGAGGAAGTGCTGAGCTGGTATCAAGTGACCATGGCATGCTGTGAGAGGGAAACCAGAGACTTATTTTCCATGTACATATAAGAGCTCGACTCATATTCAGGCTACCACAATGTATTTCATGGAAAGAGGAAGCTAGAAGCAACCACATTTCTCTTTCAACCCCCTAGCAATCATTTTACAAATTGGGAACTGAGGTCCAGATTGTAACCAATCTCTGGAGTCGTACAGTTGATCGGTAGCCAAGCTGTTTATACAACCCAAGGCTGTGACTTCACTCTTGCCCACCTCCAATCAACTCTTTACTCAGCAACCAGAACAATCTTTTTTTGAAAAATAGAAATCCATTGGTTAAAATCCTACAATGGCTTCCCAGCTCACTTCAAATTAAATGTGATCTCTTTCACCTTTGTTACAGGGTTCTTGATAGTATGATTCTTGTCCACCTCTCTGATTTCATCTTCCATCACCCCTCACTTCATTCCTTAGTCTCCAGACACATTGGCCTGCTTTCTGTTCTAATATGCCACATGATTCCCATCTCGGGGCTCTGTGCTTGCTGGCTTCTCTGATTGCAAAGCACTGCCTCAGATCTCAGCATCCTTAGTTCCTTCTCACCTTTTTGGTCTAAACTCAAGAAAGCCTTCCCTGCCTTCACCATCTAGTTCTCTCCTGTCAACACACATGCTAGTGAGAAGCGGCTGTGGCTCAATTGGTTGGGCTCCCGTTTACCACATGGGAGGCCCCGGGTTCAATTCCCAGGGCCTCCTGGTGAAGGCAAGCCGGCCCGCATGGCGTGGTGAGCAAGATGACCCAACAAAGGGAGACAAGCAGACACAGAAAAATGCACAGCAAATGGACACAATAAACATAAGCAGCAAGGGGGGGATAAATAAATAAAAATAAATCTAAAAAAACAACAACAACAAAAAAACCACATGCTAGTGGGTCATTCTCTATTACATTACTCTCTTTAGTTTCTTTGTTGTATTTATCACCACATGAAATTAACTTTATCTATCTATCTACCTACCTACCTACCTACCATCTATCTATCTATTTCCCACACTAGAATGTGAACTTTGTAAGAGCAAGTATTTCATTTGTCTTGTTTCCTAATGTAACCTTATCACCAGGAATGGTGCTTGGCCCTACTGGTGAATAAACAACTCTCTGTTCAGTACCCTTTCCATATTACCATGTTGCCTCTTTAGGATATTGACTTGGAAATTTCTCTTTACTCACTAACATCTAGAAAAGAATATTAACCTATGGCAGAGGAGTTGCCAGCCCTGCTCAGGTGGGGCTGATAGCTGGAGGGTGGGGTCCTGACTCTGAGTTTTATCTTCTAAGTCAGTGTCCTGCCAAGTGGAGCTCAGGTAACACCTGTTTCAGAATCACCCAAGGATCTAGTCAAAAGTGCATATCCAAAACCCCACAATAGACACACTAAGGCAGACTCTCTGGATACCCAAGAGAAGGCACCTTTAATAAGCACCACGAGTTATCCTTAAGGCACATGTAGGCTTGAGAGGAGCTCTCCTAGGCCATGAGTTCAAGTTCACCAATTAAGCATACCAACATATTTTTTCTCCTGTCATGGGTTTGTTCACGAGCCATCACATTCATGCTTGCATTGTCTTGTGAATGAGCAAACTCTGTATGAGGTCAGAGTTTACTTTGGGACACAGAAAGCATGGGTGTAGTGATTGATGTTCTCAGTGTTCTTATGCATCAGTTATCAATTTCTGTGTAAAAAAATTACCCCCAAACTTAAAATGCTGCTCACATTTAGGGACACATTTCTGCTCACTAGCAACTCCTTAAGAAGGATGAGGCAGTGTGACATGAGTCAAAGCAGAAATAAGATAGGAAATTAAAAGCCATTTCAAATTACCCCTTGTCAGTATCTCAAGGAAAGGCTTAGCTAGGGAGGAGATTTGAGATGTTGGTTAAGAAGAGACTGTAATACAGGTCTTGACTCTTATAATCCATAATTGAAAGAGGACTACGATGCTGTGATGGTGGCTACAATCCATTCAACAAACAGGTAAGAATACCTACTACATGCCATCTCTGACTTAAGCATTTGGGATCAAAATGGACCACACACATGAAAATCCTTGTTCTGTGGCACCTAAGTTATAGAAGAACAAACAGGAAGAAATGGTGCTAGCATTTCCTCTCCTTGTTTGAAGCATTTCCTTCTCATGAAGGACTTAGTCAACATCAAGTCCCCAGTGTGAAAGTCCCTACACTTCAACTCTTTCAAGGCTTACAGACTGATATCTGCTCAAAATGTTTATGTGAGCAGGGAAGTGGACTCTGGTTGAGAGGTAGGAGTCTCTGCTTTCTGTGTATATATGTTGGGGGTGGGGACGGTGATAGCATACAGAGGGCTTAAAACAACTACATTTATTATATCACTGTTTCTATGGGTCAGGAATTCATGCTCAACTTAGCTGGGTCCTCTGGCTCAGGCTTTCTCACAAGGCTACAATCAATATGGCAGCCAAGGCTGCAGTGATTTCAAGGCTCAATCAAGGAAGGATCTGCTTCCAAGTTCACTCACATGGTTGTTGGAAAGATGTGGGCCTCTCCAAGGACAACTCACAACAGGGCATCTGGCTTCCATCAGAGCGAGCAAGCAAGAAGAGTCAGAGAAAGAGAGGGTGAGCAAGGTGGAAGTCATAGTCTTTTGTAACCTGATCTCTAAAATGATATCCCATCACTTTTTCCATATTCTATTTATTAGAAAAAAGTCACTAGGTTCATTCCAAAGCCAAAGAGATAAAATAGGGCAAGGGCTTGAATTCCAGGAGGCAGAGATCATTGGAAGCCATTTTGGAAACGATTTACCACAACTTTGCCTGAATTTTGAACTATCTTTTGACATAGGACACAGTATGGCATATAGATAATAACTGTGTGGAGATTCTTTGTGGCACCTGGAAATTTAATTTTAAAAAGCTGTGTAGTATAGTAAGAAAATCATAGAATTTAGGTTCATAGAGACCTCTATTAGAATCTCAGCTTTGGGGCCAACCAACTGTGTGAACTTAGACTTAATTTCTCCAAGCCTCAGTTTTCTCATCTGAAAAATGTGGCAAATAACACCTACCACCTAAAGAGTTTTGAGGATCACAAAGTCACTTGTGGTAGGGGGAACTTGTTAAAGTTCAGGTTTCTAGGTCATTCCCCAAGCAATTCTTTTTCAGTAGACTTGAGGTTGTACCTAGGAATTTCTATTTTTAACAAGTGTTCAGGTGTTTCCAAGTACATACAAAAAGTGTGTGGCTTAATAAATGTTGGCTGTTAGTAATTTGTGTGTTATCAGCAATTATTCTTGAGGAACTATGTGGTGGTTTGGAAATGTATGTGCCCCAGAAAATCATGTTCTTAAAGCTAATCCATTCCTGTGGGTGTAAATCTATTGTAAGTAGGATCTTTTGAATAGGTTGCTTTGGTTAAGGCGTGGCCCAGGGTGGGTCTTAATCCTATTACCAGAGTCCTTTATAAGAGAATGGAATTCAAAGAGAGAAAGTCATGGAAGCAAGAAGCTGAAAGCAACAAAACCTGGAAGATAAGGGAGAGACCTTGTGGAGAGGAGTCTAGGATCCCCAGCAGTTGGTCTTCAGGAAGAAAGCATCATCTTGGTAATGCTTGATTTGGACATTTTCAAGGCCTCAAAACTGTAAGCTTGTAAGCTAATAAATTCCCATTGTTGAAAGCCATCCCATTTTATTGTATCTGCTTTTGACAGCTTAGCAAACTAAAACAAACTATAAGTTTGAAGAGACTTCAGTGTGGTGTAATAGAAAGCAAACTGTATTTAGGATTAGAAGATATGTGTGTTCTAAACCTCTGCTGACTCTTACTTCACTATGGAATCTTGGGCATAGACCTACCTAATCTTTCTGGATCTCTTTTTTTAATTCTCTGTACAATTCCTTCTAGTTTTGGTACACTGTGTCTATATAAAGAAGCAGCAAGAGCAGCTAGTACAAAATTCCTTTAGGGCTCTCCTGAATGGTGAAACAAGTGAAATGGGCTCCATAATGAGTCTTTTCTAAATCCCCAGGTCAGCTCTATTTTCATAATATTTCTTCCTGAATACTATTCCTTAGAACCTTTCATTCCTCTAGTCTTCCTCTAATTCATATGATCCAAGCATCTCTGGATGTAATGAAATATATCTGAAAACAACCTTGTTTAAAAGAATAAATCTATTAAGGAGCTGAGAACTTTCTGGCGTGAAATGAAAAATATTGATTGCCTCTCACCTGTTAGCAATGAAATCCTATTCAGTTAATTAACCTGCTCAGAGATAAAGTTTATTTCTGCCCTTCACCTTCAGTTCCAAATCTTTAAAACCATTAAAACAAGTACCCAGTCAATGAATAAATCTTCTGCCAGGGTCATATTCAGGGCCTTCTGTGATCTGGCTCTAGCCTACTTTTCTGACTTCCAACTATTTACCTTCAAGTACCCTCAACTCTAGCCAAATGGATGAACTAAAGTATTTGGCATTCCCACTGCCAGGAATGTGCTTCCCTCCACCTCTGAATTCTACATATCTTAACTCTGTTCACATGCCACGTCTTGAAAAAGGCTTTCTCTGACCTCTGGCCTCTTTACCGCCACCCTATTTCTTCCCACCTTTCCTAACTGCTGCCAAGCAATAAGCATTACCTCCCTATTCTGAACCCTCCCCAAACTTTCTCAACATTGTAGCATTTATTTTATACCTTGTATTTTGATCATGTACATATTTATAGTACTAGACCCTTGAGGATGCAATTCCTCAAAACAATTGGATTCATTTTTTTATTCCCCACATATTCTAAAACAATGCTTTGCCTATAATTGGTGTTCAGTAAATATATTTTTAACATCTAAATGGCTACCCACTAATTTAACATTTCCTTTGTGGTGGTTTTTACTCTTGGGGCTCACAACCACTGTTT
>JAQZBX010016409.1:0-36510 GCA_029593785.1 Cabassous unicinctus | reverse complement strand
TTTTTTTTTTTTTTTTTTAAGGTACTGGGGCCGGGGATTTAACCCAGGACCTCGCATGTGGGAAGCTGGCGCTCAGCCACTGAGCCACATTGGCTGCCCTGAGTTGGTTTTTCTGTTTGTTTGATTGTTGTTTGCCTTTTTGTTTTTAGAAGGCACCGGACACCAAACCCGGGCCCTCCTATGTGGGAAGCAGACACTCAACTGGTTGAGCCACATCCGCTCCCAAACAGTATGTTCATTCTTGAGACTGGTTTTTATCACTTATCATAACACCCTTGAGATCCATACAAATTGCCATACATATCAACAGTTCATTCCTTTCTTGTTTCTGAGCAGTATTCCATGGTATAGATATATCACGCTTTGTTTAACCATTCACCTGTTGAAGAGCATCTGGGCTTGTTTCCAGCTTTTGGCTATTAAGAATAAAATTGCTATGAATTTTAGCTTACAGGTTTTTGCGTAAGCATAGTTTGTCATTTCTCTGAGATAAATGCTGAAGAGAGCAATTGCTTGGACGCATATGTGCATGTCTAGGTTTATAAGAAATTGTTGGGAAGTAGATGTGGCTCAAACAAATGGGCTCCCGCCGACCACATGGGAGGTCCATGGTTCAGTTCCCGGTGCCTCCTAAAGAAGACAGCAAGCTGGCATGACAGGCAGGTGTGGCGAGCTGATGCAACAAGATGACAACAAGAGATACAAGAAGAAAAACATAATGAGAGACACAGCAAAGCAGGAAGCAGAGGTTCCTGGTGCCTACTAAAGAGAAAGAGCAGGATGGTGAGCTGGCACTACAAGATGATGCAACAAGAGACACAAGAGGAAAAACATAATGAGAGACACAACAAAGCAGGGAATGGAGGTGGTTTATGTCATTAGGGGCTTCCTTCCCACATAGGAGGTCCTGGGTTTGGTTCCTGGTATTTCCTAAAGAAACAACAAAAAAAGGCAAACAGACACAGCAAGTGTAAACAATAAGGGGTAGAGAGAGATTAAAAAACAAACAAACTAAAACAAAAAATTTAGTAAGAAAAAAGGAAACTGCCAAACTCTTTCCAGAGTGGCTATTCTTTTTTTTTTTTTTCGTTTTTACAATCTTATCAGCCATGTGTGAGTGATCAAGTCTCTCCTTATCCTCACCAGCATTTGGTATCATCACTATTTTTTTAAATTTGGCCATACTGATGGAGGTGTACTGGGATCCCAGTGGGGTTTCCACCTGCATTTCCCTATGGCTCATGATGTTGAACATCTTTTCATGTGCTTGTCATCTTTTTATCTTCTTCAGTGAAATGTCTATTTCCTTTCACTCTTTTCTTCTTGTATTGTTTGTATTTTTTACTGTTGAGTTTTGAGGTTTTTACAAGTTATAGTTTCAAGTCCTTTGTCATATATGTGGTTTGCAAATATTTTCTCCCAGTTTCTACCTGTCTTTTCATCTTATTCTTACATTCTAGCATGGTCCAATTTATCAAGTTTTCCTTTAATGGATCAAGCTTTTTAGTGTTAAATCTAAGGGCTCTTTTCATAACTGTAGATCCTGAGGATTTGGCTCTATGATATATTTTAATTTAAAGTTTTAAAAGGTGTGAAGTATAATTTGAGATTTGTTTTTTCTGCCTATGGATATCCAATTGTTCCAATATCATTTGTTGAAAAGGCTATCCTTCCTCCATTGAATAGCTTTTCACCTTTATTTAAAAACTAATTTGGGCTTATTTGTGAGTGTTTATTTCTGAGGCACCACCCTGTTTTATTGATTTATGCATCTATCCTTCTGCCAATACAACACAATCCTGATTTTGTACTGTATGCTAACTTGACATTGATAAGATTGATGCCTCCCACTTTATTGTTATTTTTCAAAATTGTTTTGCTACTCTAATCCCTTTGCATTTCCATATAAATTTTAAACAGCCTTGTCTATATCTATAATCTATCTATCTATCTATATATCTATGTATCTTAAAAACCTGACCTATATCTGTATCTTATTTTGAAGTTAAGAATTTCATTAAACCTTTACATTATGTGGGGGAAATTGATGTCTTTACTCTGCTGATTCCTTCAATCTGTGAATACTCTTGTGTCTCTCCATTTATTGACACTTTGATCTCTTTCATCAGTCTTCTGTAGTTTTCATCAGACAAGTGTTGAATATGTTTTTCAGGGTTTCTTTCCCAGTGATTCTAAGTGACATGCTCATGTGTTCATTGCTTATATAAAGAATTATAATTGATATTTGTTTATTGATCTTGTATATATTATATATATTAATTCTAGGATAGGAAGTTGTTTTTTTTTTGTTTTGTTTTGTTTTTTAAGATTCCTTAGGGTTTTCTACATAGACTGTTATGTCATCTGCAAATAAGGGCAGTTTAATTTCTTCTTTTCCTATCTCTATGTCTTTATTTCCTTTCTTGCCTTATTGCACTGGATAGAACTTTTAGTGCTATGTTGCATAGGAGCAGTGAGACCAGATATTGTTGCCTTCACCCCAATATTAAGGGGAAAATATGTTCTTTTCCCCATTAAATGTAATGTTGGCTAGATGCTTTTTATAGGTGCTCTTTATCAAATTGAGGTAATGCCTCTCTATTCCCAGCTTGCTGAGGGTTTAGTTTTTTCTTTTTGTCATTGTTGGTCTTTGGTGCTTTGTTTTGATAGGTATATTACACTGACTGATTTTTGAGAGTTTGAACTGCCTTTATTATGGACTCTAAGTCTTTTTATATATTGCTGAAGTCTATTGGCTGATGCTTTGTTGAAGATTTTGGCATCTGTATTCATGAGGGATATTGGTCTGCAATTTTCTTTTTTGTGCTTTGTTTTTGACATTAGGGCAATATTAACATTATAAAATGAATCGGAAATATCTATCCTCTTGTGTTTTATAGAAGAGGTTGGGTAGAATTAGTTTTCTTCTTGTTGTTTTTCTTCTTAATCTTTCTATTATTCTTTTTTTTAATTTTAAAAGAACTTTAGATTACATAAATGTTACATGGAAAATATAGGGGATTCCCATATACCCCCCTCCCCCCTCCCATGCTTTTCCCCATTAAAAACATCTTTCATTAGTGTGGTACATTTGTTACAATTGATGAACAAATATTGCAGCACTGCTACTAATCATGGACTATAGTTTCCATTATGGTTTACACTTTGCACCGCACAGTTTTGTAGGTTTTGACAAAACATATAATGGCCTGTATTTGTCATTGCAATATCATACTGAACGATTCCAATGTCCCAAAAATGCCCCATGTTGCACCTATTCTTCCCTCTCCCTCCCCTCAGAACCTCTGGTGACCACTGCCTTTATGTCAATATTATCAGTTTTTCCATTAGTAGAATAATAAGAAGTCCATAGTTGCAGTCTCCATTGTGTTTGTTCAATCCTCAGTATTGAGGATTTGGAGAAGGTGATGCCCACTCTGCTTCTGATTGAGAGGGGATTAGATCCCATGGGGCAGATGGATAGAACTGTCTTGCTTGCAGTTATAGATATTCTCTCTTTGTTGGGGATGGGTGTTGTCCATCATCATCCTTTTGTTAGTTGTCCTGGGCAAGTCTGAAGAACTGGAGAGTTGGTGTTGGCTGCAACTCTGCTGAGATTCAGGGCTCAACAGGCAGATGAATAGTCCAAAGATTTAAGTTGCTGGGACACGTATTTAATGGGTAAAGTGCCATTTATAAGTTCAAATAAAAAGGGGCCTTTTGAAACTTTTTAACATATAATGTAAACTATAATGTAAAGTATAATCCACACTTAGTGGCAATGCTCCAATATGTGTTCATCAATTGTAACAAATGTACCACACTAATGAAGGATGTTGTAAATGTGGGAAAGTGTGGGAGGGGGAGGGACTGGGACACATGGGAATTCCCTACATTCTATTTTTCCTATTTTATTTTTATTAATTTTATTTTTTATCATTAGTTTTATTACATCATAATTCACATATAGTAAAAGTTATCCTTTTAAGGTAAGATATAACAATTATACTCATTCATATAAAGTCCACCAAAATTAACTTAAATTTATTAAATTGGATTGTTTGTCTTCTTGTTATTGCATTGTAAGAATTCTTTATTTATTCTAGTTCCAATTTCTTTATCATATATGTTTTTTTAAATCAATTTTATTGATACATATTAATAAAGCATACAGTTTATCCAAGGTGTACAATCAATGGTATTTGCTATAATCACATAATTATGCATTCATCACTTCAATCATTATTAGAGCATTTTCATTATTTCAATAATAATAATAATAAACAAAAAATAGGCAAACAAACAAGAAAATTCTTCACCTCTCAATCTCTCTTTGCTTCCCCCACTGTCCATAGCTGCTGTTTGTTTCTGGCTATTCTTTCCAAAGTGTATAATCAATGGCTTTTAATATAATCACAATGTTGTACATTCATCATCTTAAAAATTTTAGAACAATTTCATTACTCCAAAAAGAAAGACTCCAAAAGAAAGACTTAGCATTCCTTCCTCGGACCTACATAACAACTAATCTCCTTTCATCTTTATGAATTGATTTTTATTTATATTTTATATAAATGGATTCACAAAATATGTAGTACTCTTTATCTGGTCTCCTTCACTTAGTATAATGTTCCTGTTTGTTTGTTTTGTCTGATATTAACATTGTGTCCCCTACATTATTTATGTATCATGTATGTAATTTAAGTAACATAAAAAAATAAAAATAAAAAAATATTTAAAAATTAAAAAAAAAAGTTCCCCTTGGGAGCAGATGTGGCTCAAGCAGTTTAGCACCTGCCTCCCACATGGGAGGTCCTGGGTTTGGTTCCCAACTTAACTTGCTCTGTCTTGTCTATGACACCTTTCCTGAATGCGCAGCTCAGGATCATCTTATCTCCACTTACACTTCAAACCATGCCCTTGATTTGGCATTTAGAAACAGCTGTTAGCCCAGCCCCTGTGCAAAGGGAAGCAATAATGATGGGAGGCAATATTTGAGAAAAGAAATTCCTAAAATTCATGGAACCTTGCCTTATTTTCTGTGGAAAAGAAAAAAATATATATGCTCTGTTAGGCTCATACACACCCAGGAAAACATTAATTTTCACAGCTCTATTGTATGAGTTTCCTATAATGACAGAATTATTTTTCTCCTAAAATAAATGGACCAGCCCATTGGAAATCGTAACACCATCATATTTCTTTAACTCCATTCCTCTTATAGTTTATTTCCTTGATGCTGATGAGTTATCAAGCAGAAGGCGTAATTATCTCTGCTTGATTGTCAGAAACATAAAGTCCACAGAAATAAAAATGGTATCTTCAAGAGGACCCTGAGAGCAGGTTTTTTTCTTTGTTTGCTTGTTTCCTGACACTGGAAGCTGGGAACGGTTTTAATTCTTCTTTAAATGTTTGAAAGAATTCTGTAGTGAAAATATCTGGGCTGGAAGATTCATTTTTGAGGAGTGCTTTTTATTATGATTTCAATTTCCTTAATTGTTATATTCAAATCATCTACTCACATTATCTATTTCATATTGGTCAGTTTTGGTAGTTTGTATTTTTTGAGGAAGTGATCTATTTTGCCTAATTTGTCAAATACATGTGTATAGAGTCGTGTGTAATGTTCCCTTATTATCATTTTCATATATGCAGGTCTGTAGTGAGATCTCCCATTTATTCCTGATATTTGTAATTTGTGTGTTCCCTATTTTTCATTACCAGTCTTATTAGAGATGTGATAATTTGATTGATCTTTTCAAATAATCAGTTGTTTTATTGATTTTCTCTATTTTTCTATTTTCCATTTCATTGTTTTTTCCTATTATCTTTCTTTCCTTAATACTGTTTGTTTTTTTATCCACACAAAGGTCTTAAAGCTAGTGATTGGATTATGGATTTGAGACATCTTCTTTCCTAATGTATGCATTTAGTGCTATTAATTTCCCTTTTAGCACTTCTTTAGCTGTATTCCACAAGTTTTGATATGTTGAATACTTGCTGTTATTCATTTCATTTTATTTGTATTTATTTCCTTTGAAACTTCCTCCCATGGCTTTTTTAGAAGTGTGTCCTTTGGCTTATACATATTTGGATATTGATCTGTTATTGATTTCTAGTTTGATTCTATTGTGGTCATTAAATACACTCTGGATGATTTCATTTTTTGGTAAATTTTTGGAGGTTGGTTTTGTGGCCCAGTATATGGTCTATCTTGACATATGTTCGTGGACACTTGAAAAAATGTGTTTTCTTCTGCGGGGTGGAATGCTCTATAATGCTAATTAGATCCTGTTGGTTCATAGTGTTGTTGAGTTCTTCTACATCCTTGATGAATTTTTTGTGGAGTTGAGTCATTGTTGAGAGTGGGGTGTTGAAGACTCCAACTATAATTGCACATTTTTATCTATTTCTCCTTTCACTTCTGTTTTTGCTTCCTGTATTTTGTAGCTCAGTGCTTGCACATTTAGAGCTGCAATTTCTTCTTTATGGATTTGATATTTTATATCATATAATGTCCTACTCTGTCCCAGGGAATATATACTTCCATCCTTTCACTTTCAAACACTCCATATCATTATATTTGAAATGAGTGTTTTGTAAGCAGCATATAATTGGGTCATGTTTTTTAACACATTCTACCAATTTCTGTTCTTTAATTGGTGTACATAGACATTTAATTTTAAGGTAATTATTGATAAGTTAGGTCTTATAATGGGGACAGTGAGGGGTGACCCATTACTGAATGCTGGAAAAGTTGCAAACAGGAAATGTGAAAGAGTGTTTGGGGTCCCCACTGTCATTACCGCTCAGCAGATGTTTTCCTACTGGGATTTCCCTGGCATCACCCTGGCGACAGGAGTAGAGGGACAGCCAGGCAAGAGTAGACATCTCCATTGCCACTCAGCCTTTGCTAGCGTGGGTGCTGGTGGCCCACAGTGTTCTCTGTAGTGTTTGGTGGAGGAAAGCAATTGTTTGCTGAAAGTTTTATGTACTCCTAGACTTGCTATGTCCTGGTCCTTTGGCTAGAGAGAACAAGCTTTCGTTGGGGCTTTCTTTGCATCCATTGGCATTCCCAGGTTGTAGTTTCTTGGTCACTCAGTCTGAGATACATGAAAGAAAAGAAAGTCCAGAGAACTCACCCCTCTGTCATTTCTTTGAGTCCCAAGGTCCCTGCCTTGTGGGACCTTGGCAGGGATTTTAATTGTACGTAGAAGGTGCAATAAGGAAAAGTGCACTTAATCCATCTTCCCAAAGGCAGAAGTCCAGTCTTTCTTTTCAAGAAATAAAAAGAACAAACTAAGAAATTTCCAAAAGGCAGAGGAGGCCTTTAAAAAAAAAAAAGGAACTGATTTCTGGCTCAGGAAGGAGCCATCCAGTGCCCTGACACTTCCCTCTCTCCCTTATAAACTTCTCTTCCTCTCTCATGCGTGGATGTCTCATCAAGATTTTCCCATTAAAACAGACAATAAAATATAAACAGTTCGATTTCTTTCTCATCCTTTTTTCAGCTTCATTGAGTTACAATTGAAGGCAATAAATTACACGTAAGAAAGTGTGCAGTCTGGTGAGTTTTGATTCACTTGTAGACCCATGGCACCATCACCACAGTCAAGACAGGGAGCACATCTATCAGCCTCCACACCATCCCTTTTCCCTCTAGTTTACCAAGCCCCTGGCACCCACTGATCCACTTTCTATCAGTGCATATTAGTTTGCATATTCTATAATCCTACATAAATATCACCACATCGAATGCATTATTATTTTTAATATAATAAATATTTTGTTTTATTTATAAAATAAAAACTTTATTTTTAAAGAGATTTTAGATAATAGAAAAGCTACATTAAAAGTGTAAGGGATTCCCATATACCCCACCTCCTCCCTCTCCCACATCTTACCCTATAAATAACATCTTATAATAGTGTGGCACATTTGTTACAATTGATAATAAATATTGATGCATTGCTACTAACCAAGGTCTATAGTTTTGAATGTATTATTTTTGAATCTATCTTATTTCATTCAGCAAAATAATTTCAGGATGGATCCATGTTATTGTGTGTAATAATTTATTCTTTATATTACTAGATCATTGTATGGATATACCACAAATTGGTTATTCTTTCATCTATTGATGGACATTTGGGTTTTTTCTATATTTTGCTTCCTACAAATAAAGGTACTATGAACATTTATGCACAAATTTTTGCATAGCCATATACTGTCATTTGTCTTGGAGAAGTCCATAGGTTTGGAATGACTTGGGACATGAATGCATAACTTTAAAAGAAACTTCAAAAATGTTTTCCAAAGTGATTGTACCACTTTACATTCCCACCATCAGTGGAAGCACACTGAGGTTTCATTTGTTCCACATGCATAACAACACTTGACATTGTAAGTATTTTTAATTTTACACATTCTAAGGGGAGTGTAATGTTATGTCATTGTGGTTTTAATTTGTTTTTTCATGATGACTAACGATATTCAATATCTTTTCATGTACTTACTTGTCATTCATATATCTTCTTTGGTGAAGTTTTTGTTTAAATCTTTAGAACATTTTTTTATTATTAAAATTGAGTTGCAAGAATTCTATTTTTATTGCAGGTTCCAGTCCTATGTTAAGTTCATGTCTTACAAAAACTTTTTCTAAGTCTGCACCTTTCATTTTTATTACTGTCATAGTGATTTTTGAAGATCAAAAAGTATTTAATATTAATGGCATCCAATTTTTTTTTCTTACATAGATTGTGCTTTTGGTGTCATATCTAAGAAAACTTTAGCCTAAAGTTACTAATGTTTTATCTTTTATTATCTTATGGAAATTTCATATTTTTTGTTTTACACTTCTATTTATAATTTAAACTAAGTTAATTTTTGCATATGGTATGAAATGTGTTGGAATTCACTCTTCTTTCTTATAGTTATTCCAAAGTTGCAGGAATATTTGTGGAAAATATATTTTCCCTACTGACTTATCTTTGCACTTTTGTCAAAAATCAGTTGTCCATATATACAAGGGTTTATCTGTGGGCTTGATAATCTTCCATTGACCTATTTGTCTGTTCTAATAATGGACAGATAATGGACAATGGCCCATTATCTTTATTATTGTAGCTCTATAATACGTACTGAGACTATGGATTTAAATGTTAAGTGTGAAACTATAATTTTTATTTAAATCAGAGGACATAATTTACAGCCATTAATAATAATAGGAGGGGATAATAACACTGCTATGCCAATACATCTGCAATTTGGATGAAATGGAAAAATTTCTAGAAAAACTCAAGTTACTATATGTAGCCCAAGAAAATATAAAAGTCATTAACTTAATGGAAATGTTAATTTAAAAAAGTAACAAGAAAATAAAATACAACTTTCCTCAAAGTGAAATCCAAAAATTGTCCTCAATGAAAACTTCAGACTTCTACATGTTCACGAGAAAATTTTTATAAATATTTATTCAAGAAAAAAAGCAAACTGAAATACAACAATTTCAATAGAGCAGAAAAATTGGGACCACTTCTTAACTCATTTCATAATATTAGAATAACCATGTACTAAATACTGATAAAAAATTTTAAGCAGGAAAATTTCAGAGGAATTCAGCTCATGAATTTGATGCAAAAATTCCAAATAAAATGTCAACCAAGCAAATCCAGCAATATAAAAAAGAATATTTCAACTATGTTGAATTTATTCCAGTAGGTAAAGATTGGCCTAATATTTAAAAATCAATCAATGTATATAATCCGTAGCACTACAATTATTGTAAAAAAATCACAATAATAATTTAATAATGTTAAATATATGTTCATGATAATAACTCTTAGCCATCTAATATAGGAAGGAACATCCTTTAATCTGATTAAGGATATCTAAAAATTGTCCAGTACAGACATTGTATCTAATGGCGACTGTGATGGTTAGGCTCATGAGTCGATTTGGACAGGGTACGGTGCCCTGTCATTGGTAAACTGATTGCATCTATGGTTGATTACATCTACAATCAACCAAGGAGACTGCCTTCAGCAATGAGAGACGCCTCATCCAATCAATTGAAGGCCTTAAAGGGGAAATGAACGCTTTCATCAGTCAGAAGAGAGAATTTCCAACTCTACTTCTTCCAGTCAACTTCTCCTGCATGGATTTCCCAGCTTGCAGCCTTCCCTATTGAATTTGTACTCGTGCATCCACACAGTCACTTGAGATAATTTTACAAAATCTCATAATATTTACTGGTATCTCCTGTTGGTTCTGTTTCTCTAGAGAACCCTGACTAATACAATGACATTGAAGCTTTCCCTCTGAGATTAAATATATGAAAATGATACTTGCTATCATCATTTCTATTGAGCATTTTATTAATTTATCTATCTGATTTCATAAGTCAAGAGAAGAAATAAAATGTATAAGGACTGAATGGAAGTCATAAATTATTTATTGTTTACAAATTGGCTCTGATATGCTTATAGTATAGAAAATCCAAAATAATCAACACCTACATTATTATAATCAGTTAATGAATTTAGCAAAATGACAGGATACAAGGCCAATATTCAAAATCAATGTGGTTCTATAAACTAGCAACAGAAGTTAGAAAAAAAGATATTTAAAATTATACAATTTAAAATAATAGGAACTATACCAAATCCATAAGATAAATCTAACGAAAGATGTGCAAGATCTCTATTAACAATCTTACCGTTTGGTACTGGGAGTGGTTCTCGAGAAACAGAATCTTAAGAATGGGATTTCTGAATTGGTTCTGGGTTTGTTTTTTTGTTTGTTTGTTTTTTGGCAATTGGTTCTCTACTATTATTAGAATCAAAGATACTAATGACTCTATTTCCAATAGTCAGGAAGCCACTGATAGTCCATGGAGTGAGCTGGTAGTAGAGATATACAGAATATCACCACTGTATATGGCTACTCACATTTTTATAAGAGGAAAGGCCCTGGGTGAGATTGTTTTTGACACTTAATAGAGTTTTGTGTAGTTTAAAGGTATAATGATGCTGGTTGGTTGTTCCTAAATATGCTGGATACAGTGATATAAAAAACAGGATGAGTTGAAGGCTTAAAATTTGCAACTTAAGCACCACATGACGGATGTGGAACTTCCACTGTGTGCCCTGAAAGAAAATGTTATTTTGTGTAGACACAGACCTGAGCTCCAGACCCAGAGTCTGATTGTGTGAGTAGCAGAGTTAAACGGAAACCAAACTCTCAAACTTTGCAGGGTGTCCCCTGTTGAAGAGAGGGCACTAATTGGAAAAGAATAGGGTCCTGAAAATTGGAATGGCCTTTTGAAGACTCAATTACTGTGCCAACTAGGTTGCAATACCTTACAGGGCTGGGATAATGTTCTCAGGAGGCTGTGTATTCTCTAAGGCAGTGCCCACTCCATGGTGCTGTTTCTCCCATAGCCAGGATCCACACGTTCAGTAATCAAAGGGTGGAGATGGGAGTGACACCACTTACTATTAGCCTTAGTGATCCACTAAGGAAACTTTAGCTCCTATCCCTCCAACCTTAAGCTTTGCTGTTCTACAGGTCTTAGTTCCAAAAGGAGTGCTTCCACCAGGAGACACAACAATGATTCTATTTAACTGGAAGCTAAGACTGCCACCTGGCCACTTTGGGCTCCGCATGGCTCTAAATCAACAGGCAAGTAAAAGAATTACTGTACTGGCTGGCATGATTGATCCTGATTATCAAGGGGAAATAGGATTGCAGCTATACATTGGAGGTAAATAGGAATTTGCCTGGAATACAGGAGACCCCCCAGGGCATCTCTTAGTACTAAGATTCCTATTATTAAAATCAATGGGAAATTGTAACCACCCAGTCCAAGCAGGACTACCAATGGCCCAGAAATTTCAGGAATGAAGCTTTGGGTCAGCCAACCATGCAAGAATCACAGCCAGCTGGAGTGCTTGCGGAACGTAATAGAGGAAGGTAGCGATAAATACAAATTATGACCATGTGGCCAGTTAGAGAAATGAACAATATTCATTTCTGAATATTCTTCCCTGTTTCATTATAAGTATGTTACAGCAACAGAAGTTAGAAATAAAGATATTTAAAATTATATGCTTAAATAATATCACGTACGCCAAATCCATATGATTAACTAAAGATGTGCGAGATCTCTATAAACAACCCAACAAAATGCTGTTGATAGAGGTAAATGAAGGGGTTCACTAGGTTTTTGAATCCGAATACCCAAAATTGTAAGTGGGTCAATTTTTTCTCCAAATGCTCTCTGTGGTAAATGTTATCTGAGATTCCAGCAAGATTGTGTGTATTTGTTTAGGAAAGATAAAGGGTCAAACGGAATCAAGCTGATCTTGAAAGAGCACAGAGT
Organism: Cabassous unicinctus; assembly: GCA_029593785.1. Classification (NCBI taxonomy): domain Eukaryota; kingdom Metazoa; phylum Chordata; class Mammalia; order Cingulata; family Chlamyphoridae; genus Cabassous; species Cabassous unicinctus. Next base: position 24,128 of record JAQZBX010016409.1, on the reverse strand, counting down.
GGATATATGTCCTTTACTGGGTATCAACACTTATTTTAGTGCTATTCTGTCTCAGGCTTTATCTCAAAGAGCACCTCTCTGAGACATTCATAAACAAAAGGTGTTGCTTTGTGAACTTAAATATAAATTAGTTTCTGAACTTTCATGCTGTGGTCTATTAGAGGTTTAACCCACTTTTTGTAGTTTAAACTTGAAGATTATTTCTATTCATATAGTTATCTAAAATTTAAATAACTAAAGAAATAAGATACAAGAAATAAAATAAATGTATCTCGTTTCTTCATCAGTTTTGTAAACCTTTGTTTTTATCAGCTTTACAAATAAATGCAAATTTAGTATACCTGGCATTTAGTTATTAATACAAAAATTAAGACAATAAAGTATTGGCAAAGAGACAGAAAGTAAGACAGAATGGGTCATCCAGGAAACAGAGCCCAACATACATGGACAATTGAAAAACGGCAAAATTGGTACTGCAGATAAGAATAGCTATGCCCTCTTGAATAAATAGTTCTGGGTTAATTGGATATAACTTGAAATGTATGAACCCTTACCTTAGATTCTATTAACAAGGAGATTCTCTTGTCAAAAGGTAACATTACGGGAATAAAACTCTACATCACACTCTGGGCAATAATATTTGAAATTCAAACTGAAAATGTGCTAGTTTGCAAAATATTTGAAGAGCACCTACAAATCAGTAAGAATGGAAAGGAGATGAAACAAAAACCAAACACCCAACCACCATCCAGTCAACCAAAAAAACCAGGCCACACAGTAATAAACTGGATAAGAGATATGAAGAGATATGAAGAGGCTCATCCCCAAATAAAATATTCAGCAGGGCAAAAAGATTGGGAAATGGTGCTTTACCTCATTATTAATTAGAAAAATGAAAATTAACCACAATGAGATACCACTAAAGAACAAGAAATGGCTTAAATTGAAAAGGCTAACAATATCATTTGTTGGCAGAGATGTGCAGCAGTATCAACTCTAACATTCGCCATTTGTGGGAGTATAAATTGGAAAAATGCTTTAGAAATAGTCTGGCCATATCTACTAATGTTGGACATTTCACATCCTTTGGTATAGCAATTGGAATCCAAGGTTTATACTCAACAGAATTGTGTACATATGTGTAACAAACACATTTGAACAAATAGAAATAGCAGAATTACTTCTAACAGTCCCAAACCGGCAGCAAGAGTTGAATGGATAAATTGTGCTCCATTCATAGAATGAATACTATGTGATAATGAAATGAATTAATTATCTCTGCCCTCTACAAAATGACTAAAATCACAAACACAATTTTCAGTCAAAGGAAGCCAGCCAAAAATAAATCAACTATAAGCTTACATCTATATAAAGTTTTTAAACATGAAAAGCAAATATGGCATTTGAAATCAGAAAAGGAGACATCTTTGGGGTGTGGGGCAGCATAAAATTGAGGAGGCAGAAGGAGCATTCTGAGATTGTGTTGCTCGCTTTTTACATTTTATTGGGTTACACAATTCATCAAACCATATATTTTTTAATTTTTTAGCATTTTGAAAGTTTCATGGTTTAAACTGAATTATTTATTGATTTTGCCAGTATTGACCTAGATTTCATTCAGCTTTCACAGTTATGGTAAATCAGTTATAATTTGTCTCTATACGTGACTCTTCCCATTTCCAAATTTTGTTCTTATTTCCTCCCCAATCTTTTTAAGACTGTGAATTGAGGCCTTTAGAAAATTAGTTTTTTGGCCATTTTAGTGGGTCACTGGAAGAAGAAGACATAGATTTATATGTTCTACTTTTATCTTTAACTGAATGTTTCATTAATTGAGTTACAGAATGGAAGCACTTGATCATATAAAATAAATATATTCAATAAAATACTCAGTTTATCTTTATATTAACTAGAGTCCAATTGCACGCACTTATAAAATGGCTGTCTGGGCTTACAGTTCCTTTTGCTGCCGCTGTTGAATAGTTCTCTTCATACAGCTATTTACCTGGCACATTGACCTATGATGAAATATCTCTCCAAGGTATTAGAACAGGCAATCCCAAGTTATGGTCAAATGAACATGTGGTCATTTTTAAAATGTGTTGTAAATTCTCTAAGTCGGTTTCTGTCACTGCTGAGCGGACAGAAGCCCCCAGGCCCACATGGGGGCTGCTAACTGTCCCCTCTAGGCCCTTTCATCTCCTGCGACACAGTTGTGGGTCTAAGAATCCACTGAAGCTGCGGCTCTCCTTTGAATGAATCCATGCACTGTATTAGATCATACAATTTCTGGGCACCCTGCCTTTCAAAAGTCAACTATTTGTTTTTCTTTAAACATCTGAAAAATGCAGTGTTTGTGTCCATTTGGTTCAGTCTAGGGTAAACCAAAATAGTGTTTTCAAAAGAAAGATATTTTCATTCTGACTTTTCTGTGGTTATCAAATTGCATGCAGACGCTGTGTCCCTGCTTGCCCACATGTGTGTGTTTGGTGAATGTCTTTAAATGGCTGCTGAGCTTGTTATAAGCATAGTTGTAATGATCTTATTCTAAAGAATTATGCATAATTAAGTTGTAACAAGAGCTAAGTATATGGCATTGGAAAATTACCCAATGGCAAGAAAACCTTCAGGCTTAAGCCAAACCCTGTATTAGTTCTCTTTGTTTACAGAATGTGGTCACAGTGGCTTTTATGTGAAATCTTGTAGAACCTGTTGAGAACTTAGGAACTGAGAGTGGCAATGTGAGTTTACCAATGCATGTTCTTCCTCTGTACCTCATCTTCTCTCTCTCTTTCTCTTTCTCTCTCTCTCTCTCTCTCTCTCTCTCTCTATCTCCTTAATTTCCCCTAACTTATCTGAGGGTTCCCTAAACAAATTTTAGCTATTAATTGTCATATTTTACAAGTCTTATGATGATTCCTACAACCTGCAATTTACTTTAAAGTTATTTCCTGCTCTGATCAAGAAGTTAGGATTTATACCTTTGCATCTTATCACCTTAGGCATTAGAAAGTTGATAGTTGATTTTATGGGACTGAACTTGGGGCGGGGGGAGGAATGTAACAACTATCCTCCCCTTATTTTTCCTTTTATTACCAGTCTTGATATCTCTATATGGCAGTTTCCCAAGTGGATACCTGTTTCAAGAGTTATTTTCTCAGGAATTGCCTCTCTAGACTGTTTTCGTTCCTGGGTGCAGTTGATCCCTTCATCTTTGCAATGACAGCTTCCCGAGCGGCTCTGTTGTTCGTTTACTCCTCGTGTGACGATTACCCGTTTGCTTTATGAAACTCAAGCTAGATCCTGAGCTACCGGCAGACAGTGGGAGAGTTTTACTGATTATCTCTAGTACCTGAAATAGTGCTCCAGATGGAATAGACACTAAATGAATGTTTGTTGAATATAGCTATTATGTGTAGGATTAGTCTACCTGGTTTTAATTATAAGAGAAAAGTAATGAAAACCATCTGAATCTTTTCTTTTTAAGTTTAAAAATAAACACTGCCTGGCTAGCATTTAGATTTTCATGAAAGGGAAAAACGAAATAATGCAGTTCCTTAAAACTTTCTAATGCATAAATATATTTTGAAGGTGAAAAATATTACCATAAAATTAAAACCATGCCATCAATATTTCCCAGAAAATAATATTTTGCACAAGGTCTTTTGAATAATTTGTCTCTTCATAAATATATTGATGTTATGTCTTTCCTCTCTTCTGTGATTACTCCTGGTTCATCAGTAATACATCTCACGTCATCCATTCTAAGCTGGATGGAGGTATTTTCACCTTTCCAAAAATTTAATCCTGGTGCTTTTTTTTTTTTTTTTTTTAACTTTTCTTTATGTAACATTTATTTAATTTTCCATCTATGATAACTTTCAAACTTGTCAAAATTTCTAAAATCCAGATTCAGAAATGTAAAAATAAAAATAATAATGAATAACTTATTAAAGATAAAATATCTGTGGTAACTTTTTCCTCATTCTGAATCAGCATAAAATGGATTTTTAAAATTTTATTAATTTTCTAATCATCTGTTTTCTCTTTTTTGCATAGTAAAACATCATAACTTCCTGCTAATCTATTCTATACTTTCTGAAGATGGGTGTGTGTCTGGACAGATTGAAGCTACTCAGCCCTTCCTTCATTAATACATCCTAATTTACCACAGAGCTTATGTAATAATATAAATAAGCAAAAACTAACACAACCCTTCCTCCAGTTATGCTATTAAAAAATCCCAAAACTTTAGTGATGGTTTCATTTAAAGGTTGGTGTTTGTGGAAGAAAACTTTGTATAACATTTTTTTAAAAAACTCATGTAGTTTAAGGAGCTTTTTTTTCCAAATAAAAAAATGTCATCTCAAAGAATGTATTATTTGCTTTCAAGGTGAGTTTTAACATGAGTCAGAGCATACAAGTTTTTTAACTTTTAAAAAGTGTATAGATTTTAAACATCATGAATAACAGAAGTTATAATAAAAAAAATCTACAAGTTAGCTTCAATCTGACCCCATTGTTGTCTCCGGATAATTTCATTCCTGCAGTTACAGAGTCTATTTTTGGATTTAAAAACCGGTTTGGTCACAGCAGAAGTGAGATGACTGAAGGCTTGGGTAATGGGCTAAAAAATCTTTCCCATCTGGGTCACCGACTGATTTGAGACTGTCACCAAGTAGGTAGAAAAACAATAATTGCTGTTGTTTAAGAACTGTCAAATCATGTGAAAAGAGAGTATGCCTCATTCTAGCAGACAGACTCCCATTTACCCACTCAGCACAGATATGCACACACAAGCACACAAGTTCACTCTCTCTCTCTCTCTCTCTCTCTCTCTCAGTGTTATCTTTGCTTAGTTCAGAGCAGACACAAATTATTCTGGGGTTATTCTTCTTGTCTAAAACTGTAGCAAAGAATAGGAAATATTTTGCTTAATTTATCTGAGCAGTATCATATCCGGCAATTTCAGCTCTGGAATGAAAGTGGTTCCCTCTACCAGGGGGAATCGCCTAAGTTGTTTTTATCCTTCTGCGAAGTGAAGAGAATTTTTTTAGGGGGGGGAGGGGGTGACTTTTATCCTATGGCTCTTCAATGCTGTGCTATTTAATATTTGGAAGAAACAACATTTTGTCTGAATGACTGTGCCAAATAGAAACTAAAAAAGAATTTGGTTTGATCAGCAAAGAATGTAGGAATTCACTTACGTAGTGAAGAATGTGGCTGTCTGACTTTGGTTTTGGGTTACACCTCATGGTTCAGGCATCTTGTTTGCCTTAAATGGTTTCACAAGCAGGAGGGCTGGCCCAGAGCAGATTGCAGTGACTACACAGAGGGCAGCAAAACAGCAGAGTTAATGAGGTTGGAATTTCACACAATGCCTTATTCACAGAATTCAGGCAGCAACGAGAGCAGTTATGGTAAGCTGCAGTTGCCCATCGCTTTGCATCAAGAAACAGAATTTCCTTCCACAAGGAGTTTATAAAAGTTCAAAAATAGGTGCCAATCACATTTGGCTTTAAGATTCAAAAATTTGGGGGGACTCTTGCCTTTCTTTTGTTACAATTAAGGAAGTCAGTTTATCCACCAAAACACAGAGCTCTGTTTACTCCTCTAAGCCAGAAAAGATCAGCAGGGCTGCCTAATATATTTTGACATGCTGGAAGCTGTTCTTTTGTTTTCCCACTTTATGGCTTCGCAGTACCTCTCACCTTATATTGCCTTCCTTTGTTTGCTTGTCTGTCTCCTCTACTTAACTTTGAATCCTGGCATTGTGGCCCTCATGAACTCTTAATAAATAATTGTAGACTGAATGTGGAATGAAAATGAATATAATTCATTCATATACACTATGCTAAACCAAGACATAGATTGTTCACACATTTTCAACTCTCTTATTCCCGTAAGGGACAGTAATGTAAGAATTCAATAGACAGCTCATCTTTTATATAAAGCTAATGACCAGCTTTGATTTTGCAAATTCAAGATCCTATTCCTATGAAATTCCCCTCCCTTTTTCCCATTGAAAAATTGTCCTAGGTTGGTCTTTTTTTTTTTTAGTAAAGCCTTTTGGGCCTGGGCCTAAAACTACAGTTACAAAAGCACACCACAGCGGTCTCCAGGTTACTGGTGTTAAGGGCGAGAACATCCCCCCCCCCTTAAAAAACCCTGTGGCTCTGGTCTTTTTACATAATTATTACTCAACCTTAAACCACATTTTTACAAAAGTTCATATGAACTGGGTGGGATTGGGGTAGGAGAAGGGTGATCATAACATTTATCATTGGTTTTGGGCAGTTTGTGTGTGAAAACAAAAGAAAATCAGGCAAGGACAATAGGTGTAACAGGGAACCTCCTGGCACAGCCAAACCAGGACGCGAGGCCTCCGTGGGTAGAAAATCTCGACCCAGTGAAGGCCCTCCCGACCCTGCCCCTGCTGATTTCTAGTTTGGTTTTCTGGATTCTTTCTTATTTACGCCTATGTAAACTCTTGACAGGAGTATTAAATATGTATTTCATTTTCGATAGAAAAAGTAAGATGGGTTTTGTCAGTGGCGCCTTGGAATGACGGTCTTTGGATTGGATTCATTCCCACGCACATGAGAGCAGAGAGTTTATAGAGGCTTCCTTCCCAAGGGTGACCTCTCCTGCCATGACAGATTTTGTTCTTTAAATCCCTTTTCATAATTTCCTTGCTTTCAATTTACCATACTTGAAAGTTGAGGCGGGCGCTCAACTGTTTGAGCCACATCTGCTCCCTGTGATTTTTAAAAGTGACTTTCAATACCTAACCTTAAGATGCATAATTAGGTAGAAAGAAATGTATCTACAGACAGCCAATGAAGAACAGATTAGTTACTTTAATATTTTTAAAAATAACTAGAATTTTATTCAAGATACCACATTTTTCAGACTACTATAGATTTATAGATCAAAATATATTTATTTTAGACATGCCAAACCTTATTCAACCAGTAATAAAATCTCATTTTATGAAATACTGTCTTGAAATGTTTATTAATCATAAAAAATCATTACCTATTAACAAAATAAATTTTTATACAAGATGGTCCATTTTTCAATAATGTAGTCCATTTTCTCTCATTAAATATATTAAAAAATTTTGATTTTCATGTCTTATTAAAATTATGGAATGGTTTGTATTTAATATTTTCCCAGAAGCTAAATGTCATAGTTAAACACATATATAAACACATTTCCTGAAAGAAAATTATCAATTTATCATACTCTTTGTTTTTGAAATAATGTATGATTTTTGCTTTGCATTACGATAAATTATTACTAATAAAGTAATGATATAAGAAATAAAATTGCCCCAGATTAAATTAATTATATTACATTCACAATATTTAATTTTACTTCTTTATGTTTAATAATTTATTTTGCAAGATGCTTCTGGGATTTATTTCTCTCTAATTTTTTTTAACATTCCTCAAATGCAGATTAACAGATGTATTTGAATTGGAAAACAATAATATGAGTCTTTAGTGAGGCTTTTAAATTTAGGTGAGTCACAATGTCTGATTTGACTGAGCTGTGTGGCTGAGGTCAAACATTATGTCTGAAGTTATGTCAGACAATTCTACAAATTAAATCAGAAGATATAAAATTTGGCAAAATAAATTAATGCATATGATAACATAAAAATATTTATCAGAAAAGTTGCACTGTCAAACTTATAACAGTATTTCACTGCCCCAATCAACAAATTCTAAGTTTGCCAGGTTAAAAAGAATGCCTTTAAGTGAAAAGAATAACAGGTTTCAGGGAGCGGATGTAGCTCAAGTGATTGAGCACCTGCTGCCCATGTACGAGGTCCTGGTTTCGATCCCCAGTACCTCCTAAAAACAAAAACAAAACAAACAAATGAAAATACCAACTCTCATTGGGGAGCATATGTAGTTCAGTGGTTGAGTGACTGCTTCCCATCTTCCCATGTACAAGGTCCTGGGTTCAATCCCCACTGGTACCTCCTAAAAGCAAAAACAAAACAGGTTTCATTAACAGAGATTAGATAATTTTGGAAAAGTGGGACTTTAAGTGAAAACACCAAAGAAGACAGTTGGCTTTGCTATTGCTTTCTAAGGTTGAGCAGTCATTTGCCCTGTCACCCAGAATTCTATCCCTAGGTATGCACTCAAGAGAGTTGTAACTTGTGCACAGGTACAACCAGAGAACTGTGTAAGAAAATATTAAGAGCAAAAACTGGAAACAATCCAAATGCCCACCAAGGTAGAGTGGAAGAATAAACCACGTACTATTCACACACTGGCGTATACAGCAGTAGTCAAAGTAAATGAACCACAGCATTGTGCCATAACATGAATGAATCTTGGCAACAGACTCTCAGTAAAATTTTTCTAAACTGTTTCATAGAAATTGAGAAAGGGAATGACTAAAAACACTGGATCGCCACAGACACAAAAGCCTGAAAACCAAATGGGTGCCCAAGTCTCTTGGTTTCCTATTGAAAGAGGTCCTAACTAAATTATGTGCTGAAATAAATAGTTAAAATTAATATTTGATGATAGATCACTGAGGGATTTTTGGCATGGGTGGAATTAAAGAACTGAATGTCTTTGTTTAAATAACAAAGAATGATAAATTGGAATCTGCCCAGTTTTCCAAGGTTGAGTCTATTGAGATCATTATGGCTGATTCAGATCAATGTGGAAATTCTGATGATATTAATAATTGTTTCCCAGTCACAAATATAATATTTTAGAATTGGAGCCAGTTTGAAGGCATTCATTTTGTCTGGATTAGAACATTTCATTTCAATGCATTTGCAAACATTCTGGAAACAATTCACTCATAACGCAGTTCACAATACTGGAGTAGTAGTTTGGAAACATTTCTTATTAAGGGTAATTTAAACGTACATATAAAACCAACGCACCTGTCCTATAAATCCAAGTATTGAGAGATTTTTTTTTTTTAATCAAGTAAATTATGTTCATTAAATTCTAGAGAAAAGTATTTTAGGCTACTTAACAACTATTGCACCAAGTTGACTTGACACCAAATTCAATTTCCTATACATGAGAAGTAGTAACAAAATTCAGAATGGAGTTCTGATAATAAGCATTTGTTTTGCACTTTTTAATGTAGAGCAATAAGTTATTTCGATGAAAAACAAACTAATGATTGAGTTCCTCCTTCTTTTTTTTATTTCTAAAATGAAACCCCTAATTTATTTTTACCAAGGAGTAAAATGAAATGCTACAGTACTAGGAATATGGCATAACGATGTCAGAGTCTGCTTCTTCTTGGCACAACCAGCCCCAGGCAAGGCTGTGAAGATGATTGACAGTGACATGACCCGATCTGCTCAGGCAGTTTGTGCTCCTCCCAGAGCACTTTTCTTTGCATCCATAAGGAACGCCATATCTTTGTGAAATTTCCTGACCCAAACCAATTAAATCTGCTCTCAGCAAAGGGTTAAACCTCACCTGTTCCTAGCTGGCTGTCAATTTAAGAAAAGGTATTACCTTACTCAGGGTTCTGGACATTTTAAGCCATCTTTCTAATTGTGAAATCAATGGCTTTGCCCCCTGGAAAGCTGGATCAGCTACTTAAGGAGTTTTCTAATGTTAAAGGTAAAGCTGTCCTGGCTTCATGGAAAAAAAAAAAACACGAAGCTCACAAAAGAGTTATTTCTACAGCAAAGATGACTGACTGAAAGATTAATGCCCAATGAGTGACTCTTAGGCCGCTGGTCGATGATGCTGGCAGGCGCTGCGAACAGGGCTCGTGGTTGGTTGCAGCTCTGCCTCTTAGCTTCCGGCCAGTGCAATCCGTGGTTCCACCCGGGGCCTGTCGCCCTTCACTGTCCCACACGGGAGGAGCGTGTCTGCCGCTGTCATCTCCCAGTATTAATATCGATGAAAGCGCACGTCATTGTATCCTTGAAGCATTTCTTCTTCCTACTTCCCTGGGCTTATTTGCCTTATTCCACTTTGCCATATAGAAACTATTTTAGCACTCAACGGTTTTCTGTGCTCCTGGGAACAAGATTGCATCAGCGCCTACCTGCAGGCTTCCATGAAGGCAAATCCTTCCCTAATTTGGCTGGATTGTAAACTCCAAAAAGGCAAGACTTATGCAGACCCAGGGCGGGGACACGGTGAGTGTCCCCTCTGTAAGTAGCCGAGGAGTATGCAACAGCAGTTATCCTGAAAATGAAAGAAAGGGGAATGCTTACCTTTTAGTTAATATCTCAATTTCAATAAAAATGTGGCCAGAGACGGAGAAACTACTGTGGTCGCCAGCATATACTCATACTACGCAAATGTAGGTGGAGTCTGGCGTTGCAGAGGGTTGTAGGGAAGAGTATTTGGTTTATGCAAAAAAGATGCACCAGGAGGGATGTTAAAAAAGCTTGAGGAGGATGTAGAAAAAAAAAAGAATTCTGAGACTATGCTTACAGTTTTCCAGTTTTCATATCCATATTACCCTTAGGAGAAAAGGCATGCAATTTACTAATAAATGGGTATCCCTATATGGCCACGGATGGGAGTTGCTATCACATGTCAATACATGTTTTCTCCCTCTCTGCCTCTCTCTCTCTCTCCCTCTCTCCCTCTCTCCCTCTCTGTATCTCTCTATCTCTCTATCTCTTTCTTCCCTTTCTCTTTCTACCCCTCCCTCCTTCTCTCTTTCTCCTAGGTACCCCCATACCTCTCCCTCTCCCTAGTTTTCTCTGTCTCCAGGAATATCAGATTATAGCACCATTTTGGAGAGATTTTTCTAAGACTTAAAAGATATTTGCATTTTTCTTCTGTTTTGCTTGTCTTTTTGCAGACCCATACAAACAATACTCTTAACTTCCAACATGGATCTTAATATCCACAGCTGCTTATTTATTTTTCTTTATTGTACTCTGAGGTTGGTTTTGAACTTTTGACCTAAAGAAATCCTCAATATTGTGTAATCAATCTACTAAGCCATGCGAGCTTCTGCATGTGATTATTTATGAAAATTTATAAGAATATATGAAAATAAGCTTAATTTAAATTTATTTAATATACTTTCAAAAAATTAAATTACATGTTATATATCCTAGCAGATGACCTCCAGATGTACTCAATATAAAATTGATCAGGGAGGCATTTAATTAAATACCCATTCTTTAAGGAGATTACAGAGGGAAACAGAAATGTAAAGGATTGAATTAAATAATGTTACATTAGCAGAAAAAAAAAAAGACTTCTTTAGTGCAATCATAACGATCATAAGCACTGGACGTGCAACAGACCTCTTTCCCATGTCTGTGGAAATTCCTTTAAAGCTGAGATGTTCACGGGTGGTTCTGCTCAGCTGTCCAAAGGCCTTCAGTCCTGGGTCCGACTCCAACATGGAGAGCCATGACTGAGGTGACGGCACTTGTCAGTTCTGAGAAAAGGAGCCTTTTCTCCTGGCTGGGTCCTTTCTCTTCGAATTATACAGCAGTATCAAGACTAGAATAAGGTTTAGTGCTTTTTAAATTGACTTCCATATTTGCACAACATATATTTCACCTCATCAAGTAATCAAAATTCTTTTTGAGTCACCGCCACGTACAATGGCCAGTTTTCAAGTTCATCTTCCAATTTAAACCCATACACAGTAAGTCAGAGCAGATCCTTTCACTCCTTAGGAATCTGCATATTAAAGAGCCTCTCTTGCAATTATGTACAAGAAAATGAACCATGGTTTAGTGCCACAAGCATCTCCCTATCCATTTCCAGAATCAGTCTTATAAAAAGGGTTGGGCAATGTTGGTGGAATACTAAGCATGAGAGATAGCTGATACTAGATGGATCAGATCTTTTAGTAGAGAAGATGTAAGTAAGCCGAGACACATCTGGCTTCTTTTGTAATGGATTTAGACAGTAATAGTTATAGCAATATTTAATCATATAGGTTATGCACAAATTCAGAGCACTGGAAAAATAACAAAAGTATATCTGGAGGACATTTTACTAAAGGAAAATTTTATGAAACTATAACAACAGTCTACACAAATGTATAGAAACTGATAAGTGGATATAAAATATTTAATCAACTTCTTTTCTTTCATTGCTCATGTATAAAACATGCACACACAGATATTTAAGTTCTGTGCTCTCATTGGAATCACTGTATTATGATGGTCATTAATTTTAAATTTGGAGAACAAGAATAAATAACTTTTTATCAAAAGTCAGGTTTATTGAGGTATAAATTACACACAGTAAACCTAACTCCTTTTAGGTGTACATAAATGCAGCCACCATCACTATGAAGCGACACAGTCATCCCATCACTCCAAAACAGTCCCATGAGCTGCCAGTACCATCCCTCCCTTGACTCTCAGTTCCTGGCAACCACTGGATTTTTTTCTTTTCTGCAATTTTGCCTTTGCAAGATGTCATAAAAATGAAATTATATGTATATAGCTTTTTGTGCCTGGCACCTTTCACTAAGCATAATGTTTTCCAAGATTCATCTATTTAGTTGCATGAATAAGTAGATTATTCATTTTTATAATCAGCAGTGTTCCATTGTATGGCTGTGCCACGCTTTGTTTATCCATTCTTTTGTTGAAAGACATTAGGATTATTTGTAGTTTTTTTTTTATTATGAATAAAGCTGCTATAAACACTTGGTCATAGATCTTTATATGGATATGTTTTTTAATCATCTTGGGTCAGATTGTTCAGTCATATCGTGAGTGTACATTGAATTTAATTAGAAACCATTAAAGTATATTCTAAAGTTGTTGTGGCATTTGGCATAATAACCAGGAAGATATAGCAGTATTGATTGCTTGCCATAGCAGTCATCGATGGCCACAGGAAGAAGCCGAAAGTCAGCTGAGCACAGAAGAGCACAGAGAGAGAGCGATCGCCATGTGATGGGGCAGCAATGCAGGCCAAGGAGGAACCTCTGGATTGTGGCAAGCCAGCATCAGAAAGGAACAAATTTGGAGGGAGAAATAAAGCACTGCCAATACCTTAATTTTGGACTTCGAGGCTTCCAAACTGTGAGCCAATAAATTCCTCCTGTTACGCCAACCCACTTTGTAGTATTTGCTCCAAAACTTGTAGTTTTCTGTTTTTTTAAATAGCAGCCAGTCTAGTAGGTATAAGACGGTATCTTATTGTAGTTTTGATTTGCATTTCCCTAATAGCTAGTGATGTTGAGCATCTTTTCATTTGTTTTTTTTTTGGGGGGGGACCATTTATATTTACTCTTTAGAAAAGTGTTTATTCAAATCTCTTGCTCATTTTTAAAATGAATTGTTTGCCTTTTTATTATTGATTGTAAGATTTCTTTATATATGCTAGATATTAGATCCTTATTGGGTAAGTGCTTCCCAAATATTTACTCCCATTGAGAGCATTGGAAAAATAGCAAAAGTATATCTGGGGGATAATTTACTAAAGGAAAATTTTATAAAACTATAGTAACAATCTACTCAAATGTATGGAAACTGGTAAGTAAGCTGCCTTTTCATTTTCATGACAAACTCCTTTGAAGCACAAAAGTTTTTCATTTTTAGGAGATCCTATTTATCTATTTTAACTTTGTTGCTTGTACTTTGGGTGTTAAGTTACAAAACCATTTCCTACTACAAGATCTTGTAGATGCTTCACTACATTATCTTCTAGGAGCTTCATGGTCTTGGCACTTATGTTTAGGTCTTTGATCCATCTTGAGTTAATTTTTGTATAGGGCATGAGATGTTGCTCCTCTCTCATTTTTTGGATATGGATATCCCAGTTATACCAGGACAATTTGTTGAAGAGTCCATTCTGGTCCAGTTGAGTGGGCTTGGTGGCCTTGTCGAATATCCGTTGACCTTTTGATTAACTTCTCTCTCTTGCCTAGTGGTTATTATTTCACAGCTTTTCTTTGATTTTTAGTTTAATTTTTTTTTTTTGAAAAATTTAATATTGCCCCTGTTTAAGTAGTTAAAACAGGGACAGAGAGCTACTAATGACCAGGTCTACTGTGCCTGGGAAAGAACTGGAAGAGACCAGTCTGTGTTCCTTCACTTTCCTGGCTGGCCAGCAAATGGGGCTCCTCAGCAAACCTGCCACAGAGGTGAATATTTCAATGTCCACTAGCTTTTCTGAACCAGTGAGATATGGTAGTTACATTTGCAGAAGAGAAACTACACTCAGCCCTCCACTGTACCGTCCCTCTTCCCTGGGAGGAATCTGTCCTTTCCCCTCTCTGTTGGCTCCTCACCACAGATTTTACCAAGGCTATTCCCCTAGGGGTTGGGGGATGGGCAACATTTCCAGCCTCTGGGGTGTCAACTCACAGTTTTCCCTTTGGCCTCTACACCTCTCTGTGCCTAGGCCCTCCAGATGATGCATGAGGCACTTTCCTGGTCTGCAGGGGTCCCCAAAGGGGCTCCCTTGTATGACTTCTACGCCTTCTTCACTATTTTACTAGAGACCTGCACTCTGCCTGAGCTACTCTAATGCCATCTTGGGCCATTAAGCGAATGACCCATTGTCTTCTGAATGGTTTCATTTCTGTTGAAAAGTCTGCTACATTTTTGTTTCCCTGCCTGTGTTTTTCCTTTGGTTACCTTTAAGATTTGATATTTATTTTGGGTTTCCAATACTTTGATGTTAATATGTCTAAGTGACATACTTTCCCTCCTTCCTTCCTACCTTCCCTCCACTTCCCTCCCTTTCCTTCCCTTCTTCTCTTCTCCTCTTTCTTTTCCTTTCCTTTGTGTTTGTCCTACTTGTAGTTCTCTGAACTTCTTGAGTCTGTGGTTTGTGGCCATGTAGTAATTTTGGAAAATTCTTGGTCATTATGTCTTCAAATATTTCCTCTGTGGAATTCTAGCTTCCTTCTTGTTTTGGGATTCTAATTATGAATATGCTCAACAGTGTGATATTATCCCACAGATCGTAAATGATCTGTTATTTTTTCACTCCATTTTTTCTCTCTGGGTTTCAAGTTGAAAATATTTTTATGATTTATACTTAAGTTCATTTAATATATCTTTCCTTAGCTGTGACAAGTCTTAAGAGAATCCATCAAAGGCATTCTTAATCTTTGATAGCATTTATTTTTATTTCTAGCATTTCCATTTAACTCTTATTTAAATATATTTTCCATTACTCCATTGTAATTCAGTATCTGTTTATGCATGTTTTCCTCCTTTTCTATTAAATCCTTTAACATCCTAAATTATTGTTATTTTCAAGTCCAATATGATAGTTACTACATTTAAATCTGCTCTGGGTTTTGTTCTATTCATTGCTTTATTTATAGATTAAGCCTTGTGTTTTCTTGGTTATTTTGTGTGTTCCATATTTTTTACTGTATGCTGGGTCTCATGTATTAAAGAATAATTGAGACTGAGGTCTAGGATATCTACATTCTTTTGTCAGGCCAATTGTGTTGGGAATTGCCAATCTAGAAAATGGTTGAAATAGGTTTGGGATGTGGGTCAATTTTTGCCTTTGTTATGCCACTTACTTTAAATTCCTCCTACAGGTGGCCACTCTTACTTTGTGCCTACTGTAGAGACTTCTGTGCCAAATGGTTTATCTGAGTGTTCATTTTCCAGCATCAACTTTCAGCAGCCCGTGTACATTTGTATCATGCAAGATGTATTAGTCAGCCAAAGGGGTGCTAATGTGAAATACCAAAAATGGGTTGGTCTTTATAAAGTGTATTTATTTGGGGTAGAAGTCCACAGTTACCAGGCCAGAAAGCGTAAGTTTCTTCTCTCACCAAAGTCCATTGCCACATGTTGGAGCAAGACAGCTGCCGACGTTTGCCAGGGTTCAGCCTTCTTGGGTTCCTCTCTTCCCGGGGCGGTGTTTCTCTCTGGGCTTAGCTCCTCTGGTCCCTCTACAAGGTCAGCTGTAGACTTATCAGGCGAACGGCTCACTTCTCTTCTCCTGGGGCCTTCTTTCCAACATCAAAACTGCTTCTCAAAAACTGCCTCCTCCGTCCTTTGCCTGGCCTTTTATATTTGATTCCCCACCCACCAAGGGGTGGGGTTCAATGCCCTACTGACGTGGCCCAGTCAACGCCCTAATCATAACTTAATCATGCCCAGATTAACAGATCAGTTTACAAGCATGATCCAATTATGTTTTTGGAATTCATAATTACATTAAATTAGCCAACGGCTATACTCCACCCTCTGAATTCCAAAAATACATTACAATATTCAAAAAACCTTAAATCAGTAACAATTCAACTACAAAATCATATCATAATCATTTTAAAGAAATACAGTTCATCTTGAGGCAAAGTCCCGTCTGCTATAGACCTCTGAAACTTACAAAACCATTTAACTGCTTCCAGTACACAAATGGAAAGACAAAGGATAAACATTTTCATTTTCATAAGAAGAAATTGGTATGTTAAACATGAGTCATGGATGCTTTACAGTTCAGTAAAACTGCAGGGCATCCTCCATTTGATTTCAAAGTCTGAGAGTCATTCTTAAGATGATGGTTTCTTCTCCTTGGGGCCACATGGGAACCCACCCTTTCCAAAGGCTTGCCTAACGGCCATTGTCTTGATTCCACCCTCATCAAGCATCTGAGTGTCGACCAAGCTCCAGACCTCGCCCTCCAAGAGTGTTGGGGTGATTGCCACACCTTACCCAATCTTTGGGTTAGAGTCTTAGCCCCCCTAGTACAGAGAGGTGAAGACAACATTCCCCCTAACCTTTGGCATACAGGTTCAACCCTCTCAGAGCAACGAGTTGACCACCTGGCCTTCCCTAATCTTTGGCATACAGGTTCAACCCTCTCAGAGCAATGGGTTGACCACCTGGCCTTCTCTAATCTTTAGCATATAGGTTCAACCCTCTCAGAGCAATGGGTTGACCACCTGGCCTTCTCTATTCCATGGGGGACAGGTATACCCCTCTCAGACCTATAGGGTGTTGACCTTAACCGCCTTAATCTTTGAGGAATGTGCTCCACCCTCCCTGCACCCTGGGGCAGCAAAACTCTTCCTGAACATTGGGTGGGGATATCCACCTTCTTCAACTCCTGGGGCAAACTCACCCTCTCTGTACACATGGGTGGGACTCCTCTCTTGGCCCAAGGTGATGTCTTAATTCCAGATCTCAGCTTCCATGGTTTTCTTCTTAAAGCTGTTTCTCCTTCAATCTCTCCTTTCCATGTCCTCTTTTGTCCAAGCTGACAGTGGTTTTGTTCATACAGCTCTCTCAAAAACTTTGTTGGTTTAGCATGCAGGAAGCAGGGGTCCAAGCCATCTGACAGTAAGACTTTCCACAAGTCTTTCCGAGATAACTGCATCTTCAATTCTGAGTTACAAGTTCCAAGTTTAGTAAAGTTTTCAAATAGGGCACTTTCATCTGGGAATTTGATTTCCAGAAATTTGGAAGTTCCGGAGTCAGTTTCTGTTTTCTTTGTGCCCAAAAGTTCAGTCCTTAGTGTATTTCACTCATCTAGTATTTTGCCATAAGCTGCAAGGAGAAGCCAAGCCACATCCTCCGAGTTTACCTTGAAAAGTTCTTCAGCTAAATGCTCCGCTTCACCATTTTCAAATTCTGTCTTCCATATAATACCAGGAGTTAATCTTGCTAAGTTCTCTGCAACTTTAAAACATGGATCACCTTTCCTCCAGTTTCCAATAATAGTTTCATCATTTACTTCTAAGGCATCATAGAAAGTCTCTTTAGCGCCCATATTACTATCAACAGTCTCTTCAAAGTTATCTAGGCCTTTTCCATCAAGCATTTCACAATTCCTCAAAAAAATACCCCTTACCCATTTATAAAACCGTTCCAACATTTTGGTAATTACAAAAGCACTTCCCCACTCCTCGGTACCAAATTCTGTATTAGTCAGCCAAAAGGGTGCTAATTGAAATACCAAAAATGGATTGGTCTTTATAAAGGGTATTTATTTGGGGCAGAAGTCCACAGTTACCAGGCCAGAAAGCATAAGTTTCTTCTCTCACCAAAGTCCATTGCCACATGTTGGAGCAAGACAGCTGCCTACGTTTGCCAGGGTTCAGCCTTCTTGGGTTCCTCTCTTCCCGGGGCGGTGTTTCTCTCTGGGCTTAGCTCCTCTGGTTCCTCTACAAGGTCAGCTGTAGACTTATCAGGCGAACGGCTCACTTCTCTTCTCCTGGGGCCTTCTTTCCAACATCAAAACTGCTTCTCAAAAACTGCCTCCTCTGTCCTTTGCCTGGCCTTTTATATTTGATTCCCCACCCACCAAGGGGTGGGGTTCAATGCCCTACTGACGTGGCTCAGTCAATGCCCTAATCATAACTTAATCATGCCCAGATTAACAGATCAGTTTACAAGCATGATCCAATTATATTTTTGGAATTCATAATTACATTAAATTGGCCAATGGTTTCAGAAGGAGTTCTATCCACATACTTGCCCTCTTTATTTGTAGCTTTCTCTGGATTGCTACTCATTTCTAGGCTCATGGCTGGGGCATGTGTTCTCAGTCATCCAGTCCCAGTCTCAGTCTGGGACTTTTCATCATTATTGACCAATCCCACTATGGTATTCAAACTGCAATTTTTATCTGCAGTGTGTCTATCAAGAGAAAGTTTTCTGACTCTTCCCATGTGATAGCAAGACCTTGCTTTGCACTGGGGCAATATAGTGGATCTAAGATTTCTCCTGCCACCCCCACTGAAAGATGGATTTTGCTTCCACTGCAGTATATTTTTGTTGATCCCTATAAGAAGAAAGTTTTTTGCCCTCTTCCCAGAAGTTTAGGATTTAGCTTTGCATTTTGAAAAGGTCCAGTAAGCATGTGGCATGTGATGTCTCTCCCCCAGTGGAAGCCACCACATTCTCTATGCCTGTGCCTCTTGGGGGCTTCCCAAGTCTCCTGCCCTGCTTCAAATCTTTCTCATGAGAACCCAGAATAAGCAAGCCTGTTGCAAAGTGCTTGAAAATGCTTTCAAAGTCTCCTTTTGTTCACAGCTCCCAGTTTTTCTAAAATGATATGTTAGCTCATTTCATTTTACCCATTTCTATGATGGCCACCTTTTCCCCCATGTTTGTATACTTTAAAATTCATTTATCTTTGGGGGCCTTGGCTCTCTGATGGGTTCAAAAGAAAATACGCTTTGTAGGTTATCTATTTTTTCATTCTTAGATGGAATGATACTCTCTTGTGACTTTCTAGCTCCTAAGTGGAAAGAAAAGCCCAATAACTTTTTAATTACTTGATATTTATTTTATACTCAAGTACACACAATAAAAATTGGCATCAAATATTAGCCAACCATTTTAGAAGTCATTTTACTGAACTTGGAAAAACACTGTATTTATATAGCATGGCTATTTAAACCAGAAAACACTTCAACTGAAAATTGAAAAAAAAAAAAACAACACAACTGAAATAATTTGCAACTTTCATAAAATTATTTAACCTTTCTTAGAAAAAAAATAAAGCAATATTACAAGAAATGTATATATTCCTGTGTATTGCTATTTATTGTATATTTATCCAATTTCTGCACATGGCCAAAGTGATGTTTCTAAAATAAAATGCAATTATGCAATTTACTTGCTTCTAATCTTTACTAGTTCCTACCTGCATTATGCTCCTTACAATGATGTTTAAGGCCTCAGGCATTCCAGAGCTGCTTCTGGTCCCACTGTTCTCCCCTCCAGCTCACCCATTACACTTCACATTTCTATCATAATGAACTTCTTCCTGTTCCTAGAATGTACCCTACTCCCTCTTACCCCTAACGCTTTACTCTCTGTATGGATTCATCCTTCTTCCCCTATCCTTCACACCACATTCATTGGTGAACTTCTTCACTTTTACAACTCATCTTAGAAGTTACTTTTTTAAGTGGCCTTCCTTGGTCCCTAGAAGATGGATTAATCCTGCCATGTAGTTTCTTAGCATCCGGCATGTCCCCAACCATAACACATTGATTTTGTTGTTGTCATTATCACCTGCTCATTTGTCCATATTCCCCAAAGCATCACTAGCAGTAGAAGGTCAGGGACTATGACTATCTAGAGCTCTCTTGATTTGCCCAGTCCCTAACCGCAGGCTGAAATACAGAGTTAGTATTTGCTGGATGTGAATAAAAGGATGTTCTTCCTATTTGCTGGTAAAATAATTGCCCTTTTTAAAAAAGGCTATTAAAAGTTCAGTAATTTTGCTTGGTACTCTAACTTTCCAGATGAAATTTTATTCTTCCAAAATCCATTATTAATCACTTTCTGAAAATTTCTTCTTTCTTCACTTTTGTAAAGTCTTGGCGAGTGATACTAGTGGACAGGATACGCATAAAGGGTTTTAATAAAAGGTGACACCAGAATGTCACGTCTCTTAAATTTTCAGCTTAACAGTGACTGGGCGGACTCATTTTCATGTATGATAGAAATAAAAATGAACAAGTTGGACTTTGTATTTAAAAACATTTGAACAAAGGGAGAACTTTGCTTTGAATGGCTTACTCACCATTTCACATTTGCTCGTATGTATCCACACGTGGCCTGACTCCACAACTTCCAATGGAGTTGAATAATTCTAACCAAATTTTTGCTTCTACTATGGGTTCAAGCCAGTTAAGATCAAAGTCAAATTTGTTTTTCTGCTTATCATGCTGAAATAATAAACTGGCATATGGTTTTTTTCAAATGAGGAAAATTGGATTTTATTGAAATCATGTATATATCTTACAAGAAAATATTGACCTGTAATACTAACTGTAAATTAATTAAAATTATGTTCTTGAAGTGTTTATAGATTTGTGACATGTCTAAATATGATATTAGATTTCTGAAATCACATGAAAAAAAGATATAAAAGAAACATTTTAAAAAGTAAGATTCCATTTTAAATGTAAGATTTATTTTGTTATGTACAATTCTTGCATCTTTTATTTCCCCCGGTGGGTTATGATAGCACCTGAGGTGGAGTGAGGTTTAGCTACACCCGTCAAGACTCATCTCACAACCAGTAAAAGAAAATCTCAGACTCAATTCTCCCAGACACACAGTCATTTACTAATCATATGTTAAATACTCCAAAAGAGTCTATGCCACCTGTTCTGTAATCTTGATGAAATCCAATACTTTGTAACCTCATATGCTCTGACAACTCCTGGCATAAAAGGATCAGATTTGTCAGATATGACAATAGTCTAGAACTATGCTATGTTATACTTATAGTAAACATAAAGAACTGGAAATTGCCCATCCTAAGCTGTGGACATGGGACTGTTAATAGTAAGTTTTGGATTTCATCCCAAAGAGTAAAAGTTCTAGACCTGGATGGATTCTAACCCTATTTATTTAAATTTGAGTTGTGCCTTGAAAATATATGATCCAATCACCTTATCTCAAGTATCTTAAATTTCACAAAAGAGCTCATTTCTATTATTTGTCATGTCAGTTAATGGATAAAACAGTTTACAAATAAAACCTGCTTCTGCTACAATGTTAGCTGAAATTCTAGAGTATAAAATCTCCATTTGGGAAACATTTAATGTTACCCACTTTCTAGCCTTATCTGTACTTTCTAGCCCAGTGAAGGAAACCTTATAAGGGTTTGATGAATTTTTGTCTATTTATTGATTTGATTAGCACAAATCTCTGAGCCAAGATTTATGAGGGAGTGGGGAAAACATTTTGTAAAATATTATTCCCTTATATTTTACATTCATTTTTAGAATTACCATGAACTTTGATGAATGGAGCCCCAATGTAATAGTAAGACATTTTCATTGTCAATAGATAGTGGTATTCTTTCATGGACTACCTGGGTAGAATTTATAATGCTCCACTTTGAGAGTGCAGCAAGTAAGTCCATTTTTGTTCTGTCACAAATGAACAAAGAAGATGTCTTAGTCTGCCAGAGCTGCTATGACAAATAACAGAGAATGGGTTGGTGGCAACAGAAAGCATTTACTGTCTCCTGGTTTTGAAGACTAAGTCTTAGATTAAGAGATTAGGCAGGCTGGGCTTTCCCCTGAGGTCAATAGAGTTCTGGTGGTGGCAAGTCCTCCAAACCAGGGCCATCTCGCTCTCTCCTCCTTGCCTTCTTCTGACATTTGGCTTCTAGTTACAGCTTCTTTTTCTGTAGGACCTCCAGTGATTTGATTAAGCCCACCTTGTTCAGTTTGACCATGCCTAATTAGGATCTTAGACCTCCTATGCACAAATGAGTCCACACCTTACCTGCTAATAACATCTTCAAAGGAGCCTATTTAAGAATGGATTCAACCCACAAGAATGGGGTACATGATTCAATCCCCAAAAGAAGACTTCATTCAAGAGAAACCTACACAAAGCATATGAATGAAGAATGTCACATTGTTGGGGAATTCACAAACACCTGTAAGGGCCATTGCCCAGCCCTCACCTGCCTTCACCTCCTTCCTTGGGGAAGTCACAAACACAAGCTAAGGGGCCTTCCTCTGCCTGCTATGTCCACCTCCTTTCCTACTGTGAGCCTCTCAACAACCTGCGGTGGGGTGGGCCTGGCTTAAACCTGAAACAGGGAACAAGCAGCCCCAATTGCTTATCAGGGTGGTAATGCTCAGTGGCAGGATCCTTCCCCATGAGGTGGATAAAACTCACACTCAAACAGGAAAGACTGATCTCTCTTCTCCAATTGTGGAGTGGGGCATGCAGAGCTGCCAACGAAGACTCCGGCCTGGAGCAGTTTTCCGCCACTCTGGGAGACGAGTGATGCTCTTTCAGACCTCTGTGCTGTGTAAGTGACAAGGGGATTATGCCCAATTTTTGCACCTTTTATTCTGTGCAAGGAATAAAGGGATCATTTGCCGACAGTTTCTGCTGGGCCCTGAACCTTTGTTCCAACGGCATGCCATCGTAGCATTGCGTGCCACAGCCATCAAGAATGAAGGTTGAATTTATAAAATAAAATTTTTGAAAATTAAAATATATAATGCATGGTCCTATTTGAATGTGAAATTTAAATTTTCAGAGATATACCTATCCAGAGAGAAATGTAGAGAGATAGATAGAAAGACAGAAAGAGATGGAACCAGAGACAGAGAGAGATTTGCAAAATAGCTAAATGATTCATGTTCAAGCTAATAGAGAAGGCAGTTGAAGGCAGAATGCTCGTTAAGGGTAACACTTGAAAAAAGAATTTCCATAGTATAAATTTACCAACTTGGTCACAGGAGAATCTGAAATAGTCATCCATTGCTAGATTATAAGCAGCATGTAAAGTAGTTCAGTACATTTAGAAACACTCAGCTTCAGAAATGTTTGCTCTGTGTTGTACTATGTTAGACAAAAAGTGCTGGGTGAATTTTCTCAAAATTTTATGGGTGTTTATTTAGATGTAACCAAGTGACTAAATTCTGGCCAATGAGAGGCAATTGAAAGTACAAGCTATTGGGAAGGCTGCTTAAAATGGTGAGCTCCGGTGGAAGGTGCTTCTCTCGGGCTTTTCAGCGTTTCCTCCTCCTTGCGCTAGCCTGGGCTGCAGTGGCATGTGGCCATGGGGGAATTTGAAGATGTACCTTGGCTTTCTCAGACTGCGGTCTGCCATAACCACCTGTGCTGCTTACATTCAGACTTCTTTTCCATGAGCAAAAAATAAAGGTTTTTTTTTTTAGATTGTGGCTATTCTTAATTCATTAATCAGACTAAGAAAATAAAGGGATTTTCTAAAACTTCATCAAACTCCATATTCTTTTATCCATCCTGGGCCAATAGAAAATGTTTCTAGGTAATTTCCAACTTTTTTTTATTGGTAAAAATATCAGAATCTCATTTCTTTTCAGAGCCTTGATGAAGCAGTGACACTGAAGAGAAGAGAGGGTTCCAGGCTTCACCCTTCTCTCAGCATGTTATTTTATAAGCTCTGGTCTGAGCAGCGCATCCAGGCAGAGCCTTCTCTCAGCACCTGTCTTTCCATTGTTGTCTATTTCTTCCTGTCATCATTTACCTTCCCCTACTCCATTTTCAGGCATTATTTGTGCTGCCTTCTGAAACTGACCTTCCCTTTATCTCCTCAAGTATCTGACCTTACTCTTTCATAATTCAAGATCAGTTGTGGATGGAGAGTGAAAGTGCAGCATGATGGGGATCGGTCTTTTCCTGTGTATGTGTGTGCATGGGTGGGTGTGTGCATATGTGTGCACAT
>JAQZBX010016408.1:16754-36608 GCA_029593785.1 Cabassous unicinctus | reverse complement strand
ACAAAAAATATGTAAAGCCTCCTCAGGGATATTAAAGCATTATCAAGAGACATTAAAAAAAACTATAGAAATAGAAAATTTAATCATGTTTATTGATTGGAAGGCCAAGTATTGCAAAGGTGTAAATTCTCCCTCAAATATATGGTTTATAGTTTCAATGAATTCCGACAAAAGATCCAGCAGATGTTTTTGGAAGCTCACAAGCCGCTTCTAAAATTGATAAGTAGGATTTTGTATTGCAAAGGATAGCCAAGACTACTAAAAAAAATAGAACAAGGTAGGAGGGCTTGCTCTACCAAATATCAAGATGTATTTTAAAGCTGTAGAAACTAATACAGTGTGATGTAGGGCCAAAGAAATGTAACTGCTAGGTGAGCCCAGAAACTGACCCATGCATGTATAGACACAGAGGGGACACTGCAGGGACTATACACTATAGCATATATGACTGATTTTCCAATACATGGTGTGAAAAGTTAACTGACTCTCAATCTGGAAAAAGTATGGACTTGTGCCATTCAAAAAATCAATTGCAAGTGGATGAATGAGAAGGGAAATCTTTAACAAAGGAACACAGAAAACTATTTTCACTACACTGCAGTAAAGAGGATTTTTAGGATAAATTACTCAAAGTGTTAACCAAACTGGAAAAGATCTATAAATTTGTCTATTTGAAGTTGAGCTTCTGTTCATCAAAAGAAAAACCCCTAAAAAAATGAAAAGCCAAACTACAGAAGATATTTGTAAATACTTCTTTTTAAATTTTTAATTTTCCAACTAATTGTTAGAATACAGAAATTTAAAAATCAATGGGAAAATAAAACAGCCAGATGACTCAATAAAATAAAAGGAAAAATATTTGGCAGGCTCATCACAAAAGAAGAAGTCCAAATGGCCAAAAAAGAATGTGAAAACGTCATTATTAGTCAGGGAAATTAAAATTTAGCCATAAAATATCCCTAC
This sequence comes from Cabassous unicinctus, assembly GCA_029593785.1. Classification (NCBI taxonomy): domain Eukaryota; kingdom Metazoa; phylum Chordata; class Mammalia; order Cingulata; family Chlamyphoridae; genus Cabassous; species Cabassous unicinctus. The sequence continues at coordinate 35,645 of JAQZBX010016408.1, read as the reverse complement.
ATACCCAACAGATTTGCAAAAACTAAGAATACTGACAAGCACCAGGAATTCTCATACAGAGTTGACTTTACTATAGATTGATGCAACCACTTTGGAAAACAGAGTGGTGTTCTCGAAAAAACGTCAGATTCACGTATTCCATCACTCCTGGAAACATATAATCTTATTTGTGCTAGATGTTTATAGCAGTATCATTAATAGTTGCCCCAAATTGGAATGGAATTTACAGTACTGAAAATGAATGAACTACTGATATATATTGATAAATCTTTCTAAAATATCATTCCGTGAAAAGGTAAGTCATGGAAAAAAATATTTAGAGAATGACTCAGTTTATATACAGTTCAAAATCAGGCTAAACTATATAAATTAGGAATGAACTTACAGGTGTTCAAACTGTAAAGAAAGGAAAGAAAATTATTACTATATAAAAAATAAAATCAAAATTTTAAAAAAAGTTATTAAAAAAAAGTCAGTCCCTTCTCCTTGGGGGGGCAGGGAAGGGTGTTGTGATTGAAAAGCAATACCTGGAAGGCTTCTGGGATCCCAAGAGTATTTTATTTCTTGATGCGGATGGTGGTTCGCTTTACAGTCTTTTATTAAGCTATGAGTAGGTTCTATTGATTTTTCCTGATTGTAGTATACTCTATGATTAAGAAAACTAAAAAAAGAGCCCAGCCCAAAAGACTTCAAAATGGAGGAGGAGGTTAACAGGAAGCTTCACTATTATTGGGCTCCCTGCTTGCCCCACGGCCTATGTCTGCTGAATATCTGCTTTGTGACTGAGGGCAACAAGAGACTTTAATTCCTGCAAAGGATAAACACATCCTGGGGCTTTGCCATTAAGCGTGGACCATAGTTCACATTGTAGACCACACTCTCTCCCACACAGTTCTGCATGTTATATGCTGATATATTTTCACTGAAGTGATGCTTTTCACCTCTATGGAGCCAACAGAGCAGCTGAAGTGATGTAGGAACTTTCTCTAAATGATGTTACTGTGCACAGAGGACAGGAGAAAATATGTGGTCCCAGCTATGGCACAGTCCAAAATCGCCATCTACGTGCTTCACGCAACCTTGGGTGATCTTTGAAAGGGAGTGAACAAAGGGAGTGAATTATTGTCTGCAAGATCACAGGGAGTGTCCTGAGATAGTTCTCATTACTTGTTATTTGGTGGCTCAAGGCAGTTGTGCTCAACAGTTGAATAGAGTACATTCTCCCCGTTCTGGAATAGGGCGGCTGAGGTCAGCGGGGTGATAGATTCACTAAGAGGGATTTGGGTTCGCTGTGCTAAAAGCTTCTCTGGCACAAAAATGATTCACCCACAGTCAACATAACATTAAAGAATTATAGCATTTCAGATCTAACGGGCCCTTAGATACCACCTACTTAGTGCTTTTCAAATGGCTTCAAAAAACCACGTGAGTTCAAAGAGCTGCCTCAGAGTGTGCCTGCAAAGGGTGGGGCTCTGTCTTTTAAAAGTGCAGCTTCCACTCCATCAGCTTTACAAATTGAGCCTCTAGATATTCACAAAAGGGTCAACGGCTTATGAAAGAGAGAGACCGTCAAAAGTCACTGATGGAGTCTAACGCTTTCATTTTGCAGATAGAGACACCGGGCTGGGGCAGGGCTAGTGGCATTCCCAAGGCCACCCAGCAGGTCCCCGCAAAACAGGATGGAGACAGATTGTCTACTTCCAACCTGTGCTCTTTCCACTATACTAGCTCTTGCTAACGTCGTAAGCGAACAAATCTGAACCAGTGAACATAAAGCAAGGAACACAAAAACAGGTCTAATAAGCAATAGCACCTGCGTCCTGGGTTTCTGTGCCGCTTTAATGAGTTTGTGTGGTGTGTGTTTAAAATAGCCCTGGACATGTGTAGGAGCTGTGTAAGTGTTTCCTATGACACTTTTCTCCTCTTTACCCACTGCCTTTGCAGAATTCTATCTCTACCAACTGCCAGCTTTACATTTAAAAATGGTCACACAAAGCCATACAAGGAATGAAATCGGCAGCCTGTGTTCTCTGGTCTGAGGACAACAGCAGCTGGGAAGAAAATTTGATCTGTGCCGTGGACAAGGACTTAACGTAAGAACAATTTTACACATAATCCTCCTCCCCGTAGCTCTAGCCATGAATAGTTTAATCACCCCAAGCCATGTGCTCAGGGAAGGCTTAGGTGGCTGGAAGCAGGTAGCGGATTTTATGTTGATATTTTTCAAGAAGATTGAAAAGATGGGGCGACCGACATCTGTTTCTACTGTGTTGAACATATGTGCAGAAGACAGCACTGAGAGCAGAAGACAGGGAAAGTCCGGAGGCCCAGGTGTGTTGGCCTCAATTCTGACTTTACATGCCAAGGGAGCGACACATCTCCTCTGGCAGGTGAGCACTGGATCTCCCGCAGGCACTCTGCCCTTGACCAGCCATGTCTGAACCCGAGACCTAACACACGCTGGGGACCGCTGCTTTCTCTCCCTTTTGTTGCTTTGACTAGGAAAAGTGAGCTCCTAACACTAGAGACAGAATATTCTTCCCATTGTACTCCTCTAGCCTCCTATGCATGAATAAACCAGGTATGTGCGCAGGCAAAAGCAAGATTTTGCTAACTGATACAGAGACTGAAGAATTCAGGGCACGGGATTACTACACAGAGTGGCTTGATATTGTTTTCAAATATTGATTCGAAAATGTACATTAACCATATCCTTTCTTGTCACACTTTGTAATACCTGACAATTTTCTCATCTGCTTTAGAGAAAAAGAGGGCAATCTCTTGTCAGTTAAGGATCTGATAAATGGTGTTTGTGGAGTTTTCTGTTTGCTGTACTCAGTTTGAAGTACTATATCAAGCTCTCAATTTTAAGCGAGCAAAGAAGAAACAATATTTAAAGATTGTCTCAGAAATTTTAAAATATTAAAAATAAAAATGTGTAAGCTCAATATGATATCAAAAGGTGAACAAGTATCATTCTTCATGAAAAACAAGCAATCTTTGAGTTAATATTACATGGAGAATATTACATGAAGAAGATACTCAAATTCATTTAACAGCCATTAGCTGATTCTAGTTAAAAAGAAACATGTAAGGAAGCAGATGTGGCTCAAGCAGTTGGGTGCCTGCCTACCACATGGGAGGTCCTGGGTTCGGTTCCTGGTGCCTCCTAAAGAAGATGAGCAAGACAGCGAGCTGACGCGATGGGCTGGTGTGGTGAGCTGATGCAACAAGATGACACAAAGAAGAGACACAACAAGGAAACACAATGAGAGACACAACAAGCAGGGAGTGGAGGTGGCTCAAGCGATTGGGTGACTCCCTCCCACATGGGAGGTCGGTTCCTGGTGCCTCCTAAAAGGAAGACAAGCAGACACAGAGAGCAGATAGAGAGCGCAAACAATGGGGGATGGGGGGAGGCAGGGAGAGAAATAAATAAAACTTAAAAACAAACAAACATGTAAATGGTTTTGTATTATTCCAGTTTATTTTGGGGTGGGGGAATAAATGCCAGTTTAATGAGGTTAAAGGGAATCATGGAAAAGGGACAACCAATCTGATGAAGAAGAATAGGGAGTAGAGGGCATTACTTAGAGATTTAATCTTAGACAGCATTGATTTTCTGTCTTCCTTTTTTGTCTGAGAATTAAGTCCCAGAGTCCTTACCCACCTGTTCAGTGCACATGGGTCCAGGAATTGGGGCCAAGCACAGTTAGAATAGGCACAGCCCAGAGTTGAAGCTGGTAATAAAATCCATGAGCTCATTTAGGTTTGAATTCCCTTGACTGCTCCCTCTTTCCTTCCTTGTTCCCCAGCTCCTTGACTAATTATCTGCTATGTGCTAGGCATTTTGCTAAGCTCTGAGGATGAATGTGTCCCCATCTTCGCGAGGCTTATGAATTAGTACCAATACCAACTTGATGGTGTAGTCAAGGTTGAATTTGTTTAGGTTAGCACATGAAAGGGGAGAAAACAGCACAAAAAGGATTAAGTAATGCCGTGTCTAGTCAGGACTGTTACAAAGATCCTGAAAGACTGGCTGCGTCTGACATAGAGATTAGCTCTGAATGAAGGACACTGCTTGTTCCATAATATCTATATCAAAGACACAAAATCCTGTAAATGGGCAGAATGGTGATATCAGGGGCGACATCGCAAGACCAGGGCTTATGTTTTGGCTTTCCTCTAACTAGAGCAATAATCTTGAGCAAGTCTCTCTACAATTTTTTTTTAAAGCCTCCATGTCCTTCTCTGCTAAAAAAAAACAACGTCTACCATCTACTTAGGTATAGAGCAGATATGAGGATGCAAAGGAATAGCATATGTGGAAAGACATTGTGAAATGCAGTAAAAATATAAACTACTAGCATTAGAATGTGTTGGGGTAGGTCAAGTGAAGTCAAAGCGTGGGAATAGAAAAATTGAGAGAGACTCATTTACAACACCTATTAAATCATTTACAGGGAATTTGGGAAACTAGGGATTCACTTTACTTTGAAGAGGATATTCACATTTTTCCATTTCTCATCTCATCCTCCTACAATATTAGCCACATAATATTTACCGGAAAGCAACACATAGATATGCTCAATTGAGAGAAATGCATTATATGAAAACTCTGTATTTATCAAATAAATAGATTGCTTATTTCCAAACGGATTCCTTTAAGTAACAAGTTTACATGGTATGATAAAAATTAGGTAATTTATTAAAAGCTGTTTATACTCACCTTCCAAAGCACAAGTATGCATATATTCTAGAATATATATTTGGTGTTTGTTCAGGTTATAAACATAGCTTGAGTATCTCAAAACATAAGCTTAAAAGCATGTAGGATTTAGCTATTTTGAAAAAATAACATTTCTGTTAGAATATGACAATTCTGGCATTACCACACAGAACTGGTATTCTATCATCTCAGAGGACAAATGGCCAATATTGCATCATCACCTTTATTTCTTAACAGTCTATTAAAGACTAGACTAGACTGATCTACTTTCTGAAAATTTCAGGGGTTGTCATACACTGCTGGATTACTGTCCACTTTGCGATATCACTGTAAGACAATGCTTCTTTCACAGTTTAATTCTATTTTGAGAAAGTTCATTGTCCTTCATCAGATTCCTGCTAAACTTTCAATAGTCAGACCTGGCTTTTCACTTGATTGAGGTTTAGATTGACAGCTAGACATATATGTTCTATGAGGTAAACTAGAGCCCCTTCAGTTCATGCTACTAACATCACTATTGTCCTATTGCTTTGTTCTTCTCTTTGTTCCCCAATTATATTTACAGTTTAATGGTCTCAAACTGAAAAGGAAAAACAAACATCATTATTTGTGATTTATTATTTTCTGAAAGGGGTGTAGCTCTTGCAGTGGCTTGATAAATGAGCAAGGGTTTCTGGAAGCAGTAGGTCTTGGATGGATCCTTTTGCACCTGTACCTAGAGCCCCAGATCATTTAAAATACGGTTAAGATGTGTAGGTTTTCCAATGTCTCTGTGAAATAATTCTGCATCCTTATTTCCAGATATAACCTTATTAAAAAACAAAATGATTCACTCTTCTCTTTTCCCATATGAAAAAAAAAAAAAAACATTATGAAAGATATGTCTAGTGAAAAACTATGTTATGGCTACTTCCTGAAGAGAACAGCTGGCAGAAAAAGGGCATAGAAAATAAAGAAAAGAGGCAAATCTTTGAACTACCTGACTCATCTCTTTACTGATACTGTTGCCACTGTCATTTTGTCTTCTCCTTTCACCTGTCAGAGATTAAAAGGAAAGCAAAGCAAAAGGCAAGAGGCTTTTAAGAAGGATGGTTTGGCAGAGGAAGTTCACAGCCGGTGCTTTGATATGCTGGAGGTTGAGCAGCTGTGTGTGTCTTTCTATGGCGCAGACTTTAAAATAATAAGTAGAAATTTACTGTATACATGAAGTAGCAGAGGATTCCTGAAATGGCACCTGAAGCTTTTCAGATTCAAATTTATCATGGCATTCTTGCAGAGAAACCCAGGTTTTTCTACAGTACAGCCATGAGCAAGTATTACCATGTTTGTCCAGGAAAACATTTCTGTCAAGGAAGTTTTCTTTGACAGACTAAGATCTCAGAAGAAATCCCTGCAAGTAATTTGAAAGCTCCCAGCTTCAGTAGCCCTCCCACCATAGCATTCTGACCAGGTCTGAACTCTGCATCGCTTTGCTCCTTTTGTGAGCCTATCAAAGATATCTGAATGACAAGGACATCTTGAGTCTCTCTGAATAAAATAAACAGCTTATCTTTACTTGTAATTTTGGAAAACTTTAAAATATACCTTAAATTGCTAAATTCAGCTAAAATGAATTAGCTAAAAATTCTCTAATAATTTATCTTCTCTTTGGAAAGGGCCAGTAGACAAATTACTGGATGGCACAGAGACCTTATGGACCCTTTCAGTCTGAAAAACCATGTGGAAGAGGCAACAGGTTACAAGCACAAGATTAGGTGCCAATGGGCTCTGGGTTGAAATTCTAGTTCTGTCAGTTACTAACTGAAAAAGTCTAACAATGTACTGAACCTTTCTGAACTTTGGTTTATTATTGGTAAATTTACATGTAAATAAAACCAACCACTCAGAGTTCTGGAACAATGTACCTAAAGAGCTAACACGGTGCTAGAGGAGAACATGTGCTTAGTAGATTGATCTTGGTGTTATCATGTGCTTGTAGCCATTGATGGCAAACATAATTTATTACAATCTCACCAACTTTTCTGGCTAAAGCGTCTCTGTTATTAAATTATGGGCAGTTCTTTACTGCTTTTGATGGTTTTAAAAGTATACTATAAAGAGCTAGCATGTATAGTGTTAACTATATGCCAGGTACTATAAGTGAGGTAGGTAATAAATGATAACTCACATAAGATTTATAATAATCCTCTGAAGTAGTATCACTCTCTCTGTGTTACTGATGAAGAAACTAAGCGAGGCCTGTGGATTTTAGGCAACTTTCCTAAAATCACACAGCTAGTCAGTGCTAGAGCCAGGATAGAACAATGTACGTCTTGCTTAATCACTGTGCGACACGCAGTGTGATTTTAACCGCCATTTTCTCCTACTTAGTCACGCAGCAAATATTTGCCGAGTTTCTTCAATATCCAAGGCATTGTTTTGCTCCATGTTGTTGGCAGTTATTTCAAGGATTAAGTGACATTTTTGCCTAGGAAATTGTAATTTCTTTCTCCAAAATAACAGCAATCATGGCCCATCTACTTTCCATCTACTTTCCCCACAGTCTTGTTACAAGTCATTCTCTCTTCAAGGATTCAACCAGAATTATATTTGACTCATGAGCCTCAGGTTAACTACAAACTTATTTTTCTCCATTGCAGTTCAATAATTTGACTTTTCCAAAATCCTTTTTTTCAATTATCAAAACATTCATTATAGTACTACAGAACCAGGTTTGTGGTAAATTGTGTGTGCTAACTAAAAAAAAATTGAGCTTTAAATGAATGCAATTAACTTTCATAAATAAAATGTTTTAATATTATCATTAGCTTCAGTGGCCCTTAAATATTGAGCTTATTTAAACTTTCTTTCACATTCTTGGAAAGCTAGACCAATTGGATATAAAGTTATTGTTTTAGGACCTAATATTCACTTCCTAGGATATATTCTTTCCAACACAAACCAGACCTCTTTTGTTCTTTCCTTTGAGTAATGGTAATTATCCATAAAATTTAGCTACTATACTAGATTTTACTAGATGAGCAATGTCATCATAACAACAGGGGGTGGGAAGAAAGAGAAAGTCTCAAATTTTTCATTCAGTTCCTATTTTTTCAGTTTTTGGAAAGTTACTATGAAGAAGGATTCATTTTTTCCAAAGTCAATAGATCTGGGATTCTGTGAATCTGAAATCTAAAGGAACTGTCACTTTTTCCTTTTCCCAATTCACCAGGAAATGAAGTAGAATTTGGAAAACAGAGGTGGTTTATAAATCGCCTCAGGGGTTACCCAAAGATATGTTTATTTGTCACTGAGGAGTTGAGTCACTCACAAAGTCACCATTTCTTAAATGGTCATTATTTAACTGCTGTTGTAGTACACTGAGATCTCTTTAGAAAGATGGGTTCCTTTAGCTCTTTGGCAGCCTCGCCTGACTTATGATGACAAAGAGCAGATTTTTAATGGGTGGACCTTCACATTATCATTTTCATTTTTGAAAGGAGAGGTGAGCTAGTGCATCTATTTAATAACAAGAATGGCATTTCTGTATTAAATTTCCATTTGTTTGTACTCTGCCCATAGTTTAAGAGTATAATCCTTCTGGAAAAAGTATATGTATTTCAAATGATTCTATTTTACTGGGTAGGCAATGCTGACATGGAAATTTTCGCTGCCCCGTTGGAGAGAGGATACCTTCGTGCCATTTCAAAAAGTCATTCACATTCCTGACATTCCTAAAACGTTTACTGTTCTTCTAGTCCTTAGGAAGGCATGTTGAAAGGATATTAAGATAGAACTCATTTTATGTGGTGGTTGGTTTCTGTAAAGATGCATGAAACAATTAATATTTTAAATAAACTGGGGCAGTGTAGTGTTTAAACATTATTTAACCGTTTCTTTAAAGAAGCATATCTCTTAAAGCCCACCTCGTGAAGAGTCATGAAAGTAGATTTGCTCTGTTTGTGAGGATGGGGCCCATCGCAATCGTGTCCCCTCACACCTTGCTAGTAGCTCAGCCCCTGAGGATCTTCTACTTAGAGGACAGGTTTTCTAAATCTACTTAGAGGACAGGTTTTCTAAATCTACTTAGAGGACAGGTTTTTTAAACACTGTCCCCTGGTTTCCAATGGGGAATTATAAGATTAAGGGAAAAAATTATAGTCTAATGTATGTTTGCCATCAACCTACAGTTCACAGAGTGGATTTCTTTAATCCCAGGCCACCTGGAAGTTTCTTTCAAGCACTAACAATTTAACAGCCTCCTTAAGCCTCTCTCTCTCCCTGACCTGCTACTCTTTCTGCATTTCCAGTCTGAAAAATGGTCTGCTGGTGGCATTGCTGAGGGAAGGCTGGAGAGAATGGATGACTTGTGCACTATGCAGTTGGTAAAGAAGAAATGCTGAAAGTTCTACATTAACAGTAAGCAAACTTAAACAAACAACAACAACAAACTTCCCCCTTAGGGGGAGAGGCATTCCAGATACCCTTCTGCTTTCAGTCATTGAGATGGATTAATTGTCGCTGGAAGTAGTCTTTCCTCTCCTCATTCCACTGCAAGAAACGGGCTAAATGGGCTACAATGGTAACAGGGATCCACAAAACTGCTGTACTGCCTCTCTGAGGATGTACACTGCTGAGTCAGTGTTTTGGAGGTATTTCTCCGAGATGCAGTTCATGAAATATGAAATCCTGATATCATTAAATCATTACACCAAGAATTTTATTTAAAAAATATGGTGGTAATTATTTCTATCCTTAACTAATCATTATTTTTTAACATGCTGAATCCAGTAAAGGTGTAGAAAGCTCTTAATAGGAGTAGGTACTTTTGGATATATGATTGAGAAGATGTGTCTTTTTCTCACATTGGCACCAGCCACCCAACTATGTATCCTTATTTTACATGGATATATAAACGTCAACTCTTGCCCCAGATGAACCAGGCTTGTCACTGATATCACTAATTATAAGGTTTAGTTCCACATTCTAAATTTTTCTTTTTTCTTTATATTCAGCTTAGTTTTGTCTCCATTTGACTCTAACCAGATATTTTATACTTACAGTCCTATGTTAAGTTCCCCCATTTCTGTGAATTGCCTGAAACTTTCAGCTACCTTCAAACTCTTCTCTTCTTGATTTCAATGGGGTGCATTAACAGTAGAATGTGAGCGTTTTCAACTCAGCACCTTTTTATAATTTTCTAAGTACTGCCTGTTTAGTTGTTTCATGTGTGCATGGTTTGTCTCCCCTCCCGAGTCTCCTTTTACTCAGAAAGCAAGTCATATACTATCTGTTGTAAATATATATAACATACATACTTGTATCCCTGAACACCATGCCAGGAAGAGAGTAGATATCCAAGCATTTATTGTACTTAATTAAACTTAAAATAATCAGTTATATCAATGAATAAGAAAAATTCAGTAATTTTCAGAGAGTAAACTGGAAAGGAGAAGATCAAGACCTAGTTTTCATTCTTTAACTGTCTTTATACAAAAATTTTAAAGAGTTACCTATATCAATGTCACTTATCAAAATTTTCACCAGAATACTTAAAATGTTTCAAAAGAGTGAGTGGATTAGCAATAAGAATACTTGTTTCTTTTCTAAAAATAATTTTTCAAAACAAAAACTCTGAGGCTTAAGGTAAAGATTTAACTATGAGGTATATGAGGTAGAAATAACTGGTGGAGAAGTGAAAATGTTAGTAAGGGGTGAAAGTGCGGGATTGGGGGAATTTTGAGTGTTATGAGAAAAGATCCATCATGATTGTAAAAGAGCATATGTGTGTTGTGAGTACTTTTATTTAACTGACAGATGCCAGGCAGAACTATTCCTGTCTCTATACTCCCTCCCTGTACTCTCATTGCACCCTGTTCATCTCTGTCAAATAGCATTTATGTTTTTAAATTCCTTGGTTATTTGTCTCTCTTTAGATTACACACATCTTTAGGAAAGGGACTATAGTTTGTTTGCATAGTTTTCCTTAATGCCCAGCACAGCGCCTTTCGCAAAGAAGATACATAATAAACGTAAGTAATAAATGAACAAGTAAATAATTGAATGTCTAAAGCGAGGAACAGAAACATAAAAAAGATATAAGAAAATTCCTAGGATAACTGATCCCCCTAAGCCATCATCAGCTATTTCAAGTTCTTTGATTCCAAAAATCTATACAGTTATTCAAATATAGAAGAAGAGGAAAGATATTAATACATTAGAATTTAGCAAAGTCATTCCTAAACTTGGAACTTCATTCTTGGATTTCATTTTCAATTCACAGAATTATAATAGTATCTTCCAAAAAAGCATGCTAGCCTTTCTGAAAGACAGTAGTATGGACAAAAGTAAATCCTCTTTTAAAAAAGATACTGGTAGTACTTTCTATTATACTTTCACATCTTTCACCATAGAAGAGCAGCTCTGTTGATTCAAAATTATTCTGATCTAGAGTTGTTCCACCTAAATATAGTAAACGTCTTCAAAACCGTCACCCCTTCAGGATTGTTTTTATACCTTTATGTAATGAACAGCATCAAAGAAGTCATCCTACAGATTTCCTTCCTTTAATTTTTCATTGCTGAGATTGTGAGAAATGTTCCTAACATAGCTAAGTTGGTGCATAGTCAACACAGCAGCAAAAGAAAAACAACAACACATGCTCTCAGAAACATGTATAATGAATATCATTGCTGCCGTTGCTGGCGTCTAAGGTTAAGTTCCTCAAATGCTTTTAAAACTGGAATGGACTTTCCTCAGAAAGCAAAATGGCAGACCCCTTCTCCCATCATATTGATTCCCAGATGGTTTTCCTACCCAGGTTACACTATTCTTCAAAATGACAAGCACTTTTGCGATTTGACTTGTGATGGCGCATTTACACTGTAGCCTACTACAAGCATCAACAAACAGACTCAACAAAAAAATAATTGCATGCCAAACGACAAGCCTAAAATTAAATTTATGAAAACATGAGCACAAATGTTTTATCAGATGAGAGATGATTCTACACAAAGTCTCAAACGTGAAAGGATGCCTGAAAGAGAAACAATACCCATGGCCTTGCAGGCTCAGAAACCAACCTATCAGCAAAGCTGGAGCAAATTCACCTTGCACAGGTGGACTTACAAGTCACAGAGCTCAAAATACTGAAGATTGACATCAAGATGCAAATGTATTAATTTTCAATGAGAGCCATGAATGGCAAATGGATGAAAACACTCGTTCAAGCAAGTCAGCACTTCCTCTTTCTGTAGGCAAATCTAGATGGGGAGGCAAATGGCCATTGGAAGGTTACTTGGCGATCAAAAAGTGGAACAAAGGGAATATGCTAAGTAAATAAAATTTTCAATACTAGAATTCAACATTTAGTTCCTGACTTAATTTGATATTCACACTGGAGACAAATGGATGACTCCCAGACTCACCGAGAAGCTAATGGCCCATATGCTGGAGGCCATGGTTGGGAGCTGCAGACTTGGCCTCTGCAGCTAATCAATCCATCTCCTGACCGACATAGTTTCCTTTAGAAATGTTAATATCTCAATCTGGGAGCCACTTGGTTACACTGACTATTTCTGCCAATGTATTTTATTTTATTATTATTATTATTTTTTTTTATGGTACCAGGGCTGGGGAATGAGCCTGGGACCTCGTATGTGGGAAGCCAGCACTCAACCACTGAGCCACATTGGCTCCCCTGAGTTGGTTTCTTCATTTGTTTGCTTGTTGTTCGTTTAATTGTTTTTAGGAGGCACCAGGATGGAACCTGGGACCTCCTATGTGGGAAGCAGGCGCTCAACCATTAAGCCACATCTGCTCCCCTCTGCCAATGCTATTTAAAGGCATCATCAGATTCATTCTTTCTTCTTTCCTTTTTTTCTTTCCTTTTCTATCCACACACCACCAAACCAGTCTAGGAGCTCATCTATTTATAGCAGGGTACTAACAGGTCTACCTACTTCAACACTCTCCCACTGTCCAATTCTAAAGATTACTATGATATACATCTACACTAAGTTATGATTGTGTATATATATGTATATATGTGCATATATATATGTATATGCATATGGGTATATATGTGTAATATGTAAATATATATTAATTTATGTATATATGTATATGTGTGAATAGTTATATACTTTTATTTCTCTTTTTCCTACCTTAACTCACAGCAAAAACTCTCACTGACTCCTTTTATCTTCAAAATACATTCAAATTCTTTCATATCTGGGCCCAATTTATTATCATTTTTCCATTGCATGAACCCTCCACTCCAGGCAAATCTGTCTCTCAAAATTCTGTGTGCACCCCTATATACAAGCCTCTGCTCATTTCTGGGGTCAACTCAAGATCTGCCTCCTCTGTAAAGTTATCCCTGAAAATCCACAATCTAAAGTGACCCTTCCATGTTTTAGATTCATTCGGCACTTAGTAATCCGGAAAATATTTTTTATGTATATAGCCCATCTCCTCAATTAGATTGTAAACTTCTTAAGGGTAGGAACAATATATTTTGCCTTTTTGTATCCTGTATCTTCAATGTCTTGATATTCGGGGTGCTTAAAAAATGGGCTTAGAGCCGGCCCTGTCTATTTGTAGGTTAAACTGCTGAACTTTCTTCAGAGCCTCAGACAGACCTGAAAACTGTTGCTCTTAACAGAAGAAAGGGACTGCCTCTTGAAGTGTCCTTGGAATATTAGTAGTTCATGGCTTCTTCTCGCCCTTGGAATCCTGTTACCAAAGCAATAAACTCCCCCAATCCTGACTTGCTCTGTGCATTGTTTAATATTACAGTTGAAAACACCTTACAACTTGTATTAGCCTCACTGTCAGTCTCAAAATGTAGGGCTAGCTTAACAGTAGACAAGACTCCTGATATGTGGAGATTGTAATCAGGACATTTAACAGCAAGAACAATATGGGAGGCTGCCATCTAAAAAGCACGAAGAAGACGAGGCCCCTTCAATATAATGGCAGAATTGATAAAAATCTTCAGTACAAAAGACGAAAAGGGAGATTTGTAAAGTTTATTGGGATAGCAAAGCGATCAAGAAGGAAATAATCCTAAACTATTTTAGCTACTGTTTAGCTTTTCAGCCTTCTTGCTGTATAAATTGTACCTTGGTCTCAAGACTGATTGGAAGTGCTTTTAACAAATTACCCTACATTGGATTGACTGAGCTGATCTGCAGTATTAACTGGCAAGACAGTTTCTTTTATTTCATACCAAAGTACTACTGCTGATGAGGACATCCAGATTGTTGTCAGCAATGTCTTCTGTGATTATGAAAGGCATGAAAATACACACATCATCTCATATTTCATGGAATTTGGCAACTCCACATCAGAAATGTTGGGGGAACAACCTGGCAAAATTTTGGAAGTAGGAATGAGAAATCTATTCAAAGTGGAATGAAGGTGATAATCTTTCCTAGGAAGGAGGAAATTGGTGGATTATACAAAGCTAATTAAGTCTGATTAGTTAATTATAAAGATATAAACAAAAAATAGTTTACAGTGAAAAAAAAGAAAAGCAATATTAAAATGGAGAAAGTAATAACTTCCTGGACATGGAAGACTGAACTCTTTTATGTAGGAGATTAAGAGGAAGTATATAAAATACATGATTCTCCTCCTAATGATAAAATAACATTGGAGACTAATTAGGCTTACACTGAATAAAAATTCTGAAAGTATATTCTATCGTTTAATATAGAGATCAATGCAAGATATTGGATGGGAACATTTTGTTAAGCAGATCTAACATTAAAAACAACACAAGATAAATTTTAAAATATGTTCCCATTTTAAATTCTCAGGAAAAATGTGTTCTGCTAGTGAGTATTGATTTCTTTCTTCTTTTCCTAGCCTTCTAATATATCTTAAGACAAACTCATAAGAACAGATGGGAATAAGGAGGCCATTTACTATATTTCCCTGACTTCCCAGAAGCCCACCGAGATCAGTCTAAAGAGGAGACAATCATTTCTTTTTATTTAGAAATATGTACAGAAAGACTATCCATAGCTTCCTCTAAAACCTTTGTCAACCCACTAAAAAGTGTTTCCTATTTTTTAACCAATATTTCACAATTTTTTGTAAGGCATATAGTACATAGACAAGATTTGCCTATGAAGTAATGAGTTATAAACTGCCCATGAAAGTAAATTTATCACCTTATGATCATATGCTGAGTTTTATTTCTAGAAATACAGCTTAACCTAGCATCCTTATGTTTGCTGTTTTGTAAACAAAACATTTCATTTACCAGCTGGATTTTTTTATTTTCAGTTGCATCACTTAGTGATAAGTCACATTTAAATACAATTATACCTGTTCTGAAGCAGAGTGGGTGAATGAATGATTAAATACTGCCTACTTCCTCTACATCTCACCTTCACTAAGAGAATTCCACATTGGCCTTTAGATTTTCCTTGCTTTGAGTAAGTAAAAAAATCCCTTATTTTGCATAAGAACACTCTTCCTCAAGAAAAAATGTACTGATTATCCACATCACACACCAAAAGAGATTTTCAACTTACACTCAAATTTCCATGTCTACTTTGTCTACAAAGTAACCCAGATTTTAAAATGAATTCTGCCACAAACTGTAAAATGCAGGAAAACAGATTTTAAGAGGGTCACCTTTCTACTCTAAGTGACTTTGTTTTTTAAAAAATCTATGTTCTTTAATTGTATGATAGTGAATTTTGATTCTGAAAACTTAAGTTACTTTACAGGTATTTTGATCTCTAAAATGTGCATGCATGTCTGCTACTTTTCAAACCAAAAATTAATCAAAAGACTGTAAGAAATTAAAATGTCACTTTGAAGACTGCCATATAAATCATTTTTATTGTACAGATTATTGGTCCAATAGAACATAAATGGGTTTACAATCGTTTAAGTTTATGGCTAAAATTATTGTTCCTCATTTTGGTCTCAAACTTCAATTTCTTCTAAGGAACGTGAGTGCACTTGACTTCACACATGTAAAGTTTGTTGAGTAATGTTCCTATCCTTTTATAATTGTTTTTTCACAAACTGAGCAATAATAAATATATTAGGAAAACATGCCATATAATGTTAGTTTTGACACCGTCTTCTTTATTTTGTAATCAAATGGTTAAACCTAATAAAATAAAAAGTTGTGAAAAACAAATAAAACCTACAAATACTCTTTTTAACAATTATTTTGCATTTAACTGAAGACTTAATTTAAAGTCATATGATTCTGTATATGTTAAATGACAATTGCAGTGCTAGAAGTTACTAACTGTAAAACTATGAGTTGGCAAATGAACCGTTTAAAGTTTGTAAATGATTATTAATAGGAAAACGTATATGGTTGGGAGCATGCTATTAATCTTTTGTGCAATGGAACCTTGATTTTACTAACCCAAACATTCACACAGCAAAGTAACTTTCTCCTTCATGAGGCCCTGGAGTGAATTGACAAATATTTTCCATTATGAGAAGTTTACAAAACATCTACTTTGAAGCAGCCCATAAAGAAAAACATGTGATGTTTTCTTGGATGCTGGATCAAACGGTAGTTAAACTCCACTTGAAATCAGAGAGCGTTATCATGAACGTACCTTGTCCTTGGGTTACGCCGTAAAATTCAGCCGCAATCCTTGCTGCCTCTTTACGGTTGCCTTTCACAATGTAGAAATGGCTGAGGATGGCAAGGCTGATTTTCACAAAAAGCTTAAAACAGAAAAGTGAAAGTATGGTAAAGTAGACATTGGATAGCTGCTGGGCAAACGGCCGGCTTTCTTCTAACACTGACATTGCTGCCCAAGAATCTGCGGCCGTTTCTAGTTAGCTCCAAGTCTCCAATGTGCCTGGCTCTAGTCCGGGATGCTCTGAACAGCTGGTCCTGAGGAAAGAAAACATCAGCTGGTAATGGTGCCTACAGCTCAAAACATTTATACTGCCCGTAAACGTCTCTTCTCAGACTCCTATTGGTCTGACAATATTCCATGGAAGCAATTGCATCATGTGTCCCATTTACGAGACTCCTGACTTTCCACTCTCAGTATAAACTGACACCCCACCTCTCTGTGCTGGATTTCAAATCCCAGATATTGACATTTATATGCAGACTATTTCCTTTTTGGTATCTCATTATCAAAAACAATTTGAAGATGTTGTGGATGTGTTCCCCATTGTTAATGCAAATGATACTCGTAATCTCAAGGTAAAAATTAAGTCAGTCAAGTCTTTAAAACGGTACTGTCTGTGTACCATGAGCTAGGTCACCAGATCTTCAATGACTTTATGCTATTAATGAATACTCATTAAACTAGCCAATTATGTTGCTTTCGTTGTTGTCTGCAGTCATTTATTCTTCCGCATGTGGTTATACTGGAAAGCCTTGGAGTCATAACGTTAGGCTATTCCTTCATCCAGGGAACCCTTTTTAAGCACCTGCTGTATGTCTACCATTTTGCCAGATGCTGGGGAGGCGAAGATGAATGCGATGGTCCCTGCCACAAGGATCTCACAGTCTAGAAGAGGAAACAGGCAAAGAAACAGGTGAGCAGAATGTAAACAGGGACAGAGAAGTGTGGAGCACAAAGAGGAAGAACCTACTTTTGGTGGGGAAAAATCAGAAAAGGCTTCCTGAAGAAGGTGGCAAGTTGCAATAAGCATTTCATGCAGACTGTCCAAAACCAAGCAAAGCAATCTACTTTTTAGGCCAATGATGTTTGTTAACACCAACCGGACTTATTTCATGAATGAAATGCAACTGTTTATATTGGGATCCATAGAGAAGCTATATTTTAAAAGAGAAATAGAATACATTATTAAGAAAGATAAGGTAGAGTGGCAATATGTTAGCAATTGTGCCAAAAACAATATGCCAAAATATAAAATGACATATTAGGCAGGGAGATTATTTATATATTTATCTGACCAGGTTTGGGGCCTCTTAATTGTGGTACTGCTTCCTGATTCTTCTGAGAAGTTCCAAAATAACAAATAACAGAAAGATCTCATAACAAAATAGAAGTGGCTCATCACGGAATACAGTACCATATCAATGACTGGTCATATTTGTGTGTGCATTGGGGTATGCATTTTTTGCTGTGTATCTTATCATTCGGCCCAATTTACATGAAACAATTCTGAATCAAGGGAGACCTTGCTTTAAAATAAATGAGTCAAATAAATTAGGTTTCCTATTTCCCCAATTGGCTGGAAAATAAAGTAGGTCACTATAGTAGAAGGCAATTACCAAGCTCTTTCTGAAAATAGCCCTTGGTGTTGCTATCAGAGGCAGATCGCTAGACTGAACAGCCATGAATCACATCCAGTGTGTGAGTTCACATACACTGACAATTAACTTCAAAGCATAGAAGGTAAACACTCCAGCTGAAGGTCCCTCTCACTCACTAGAGATGAGATTGTATCATTTAGGTCATTGCATGACGACTACTCTCCAGTCATCTTCCCCTCTGGCGTGGTGATGCTTGGCCACGCACTGGCCAGGCATTCCCCATAGACAGCCGGGCCATCACAATGCTCTGACTCACTGCACCGGCTTCCACTCCAGTGTTTTAGAATCAGAAATAAAACCTGCCTTAGTCACGTCTAAGTGTCCAGCTAAGGTTTCACTCCTTCCTCTTTACCAGTAAGTGCTATTATAAATAATTAACTCCACATCGTATAATCAGGAGTCTGGATTCTTTGGGGTTGAGAAACACTTTCATTTCACTAAGGCTGCCGTCATGGGGGCATTAAGTTTAAACCCCTATATTTTTAACTAATAGAAGAATGCTACCAGTGATAATTTAGGATTTTATGCCAAGCGAGGTCAGATTTTATCTTAATGGGTTCCTTGATTCCTACTTCTATTTTTTGTATCAGTCTCCCTTGGCAAATGTTACCATCTCTGTTTCTGCTTACTACTAAACAAAAATTAAAGTGGAATAAAATAACTCATTGTAAGTATACTTATCAAATTAAACTGGATGCCGCATTGTTCACGTATAGACCCCTCCAAATAAAACCATGAATAACTCTACAATATTTAAGACACATAAAAAGTATTGTGCAGCCGAGCAGGCTTAGCTCAGTGGTTGAGCGCCTGCTTTGCATGTATGAGGTCCTGGGTTCAATCCCTGGTATCTCCAAAAAAAAAAAAAAAAAATTGTACATCTATTTTCTGC